>JALPQD010000162.1:4297383-4466929 GCA_023101885.1 Typhlomys cinereus
AAGGGTTTTTATAGTCTCTGGCCTGATATCAAGGTCCTTGATCCATTTGGAATTAAGGCTTGTACATGGTGACAAGTACGGGTCCAGGTTTAATCTTGCATGTGGAGATCCAGTTGCCAGCACCATTTGTTGAAGATGTGTTCTTTTTTCATTGGATTCTTTGGGCCCCTTTTGTCAAAGATCAAATGGCTGTATTTTTGGGGCTTATTTCTGGGTCTTCAATCTTATCATTGATCTGTGTGTCTATTTTGGAGCCAGTACCAGGCTGTTTTTGTAACTAGGATTTGTAGTGTAGACCAAGGTTTGGTATGAGTTTGTAATGGTAATACCTCCAGCAGTGTTTTTGTTACTCAGGATTGTCTTTGCTACCTGGTCTTTTGTGCCTCCAATGAATTTTGAGATTAATTGGTCAACTTCTTTAAAGAATTGCTTTGGGATTTTAATTGGTATAGCATTGAATTTGTATATTGCCTTGGTAGGATGGTCATTTTAAAATGTGATTTCTGCCAATGCAGGAACAAGGGAGGTCTTTCCACCTTCTGATTGTCTTCTGCAATTTCTTTCTTTAGGTTTTTAAAGTTTTCATGTAAAGGTCTTTTACCTCCTGTTAGGTTTATACCAAGGTATTTCATTTTTTTAGGGGCTATAGTAAATGGATTGTTTCTCTCAAGGCTTTTTCAAATCTTTCATTCTGGGCAATAGGAAGGCCTCAGATTTTTGCACATTTATTTTGTATTCTGCCACCCTGCGAACTTCTCAATTAGTTCCAGGAGCTTCTGGTGGAGTTTTTGGGATCACTCGGGTATAAGATCATGTCATCTGAAAATAGGGATAGTTTGACTTCTTCCTTGTCCGATTGAATCCCTTTTGTCCCTTTCTGTCTTATGGTTCAGCTAAGACTTCAAGTACAATATTGAATAGAGGTGGTGAGAGTGGACAGCCTTGTCTAGTTCCTGATCAAAGTGGGAATGCTCCAATTGTTCCCCATTGAGCATAATCCTTGCTGTAGGCTTGTTGTATACTGCTTTTACTATATTGATAAAGGTTCCTTCCATTCCTACTGTCTCTAGCGTTTTGATCATAAAAGGCTGTTGGATATTGTCAAAATCTTTTTCTGCATCTATCGAGAGTATCATGTGGTCTTGGACTTTGGACTGGTTTACATGATGAATTACATTTATTGATTTCCGTATGTTGAACCAACCTTGTGTGCTGGGGATGAAGCTTACTTTGGGATTAAGACGATATTAGCTTCATAGAAGGAATTTGGTAGTGTTCCTTCCTTTGCTATTTGATGGAACATTTTAAGGAGTATTGGTGTTATTAACTCCTTAAATGTCTGGCAGAATACGGCACCGTAAGGATTGAAAGTTATTAACTGGATCATGGGCAATTTACCAGTCAGTACACCATCAAAGAAAGTGACATCTCTCCCCAGTACCAATTAAATGCCAATAGTCCCTCAGGAGTAGTGGGACCTCATGGGCCCTTCTCCATTCGTGATGAAAAGTTGAGTCCAAACTTCTGCAAGTCTCGTCAGGTAACCATAACTGTAGTGAGTTAATGAATCCAACATTCTATAGCATTCTTTTCTATCTTCCATCTCTTATACACTTTACGCTCCCTCTTCTGTGATAGACTAAGCATTTTAGTTTTGATGAGAGCCTCTCTTACATAATTTTCACTTCTCTCCTGTTATAGATTAAGTATTTTTAATTTTGATGAGGGCCAAAGAATCATTTTTTTAATTTGTGGGTCTTCATATATCCCTTCAAAGTTTTCATCAAAAAAAGAATGATTCCTATTCTTTTAGAATATATTTGTTCTTCACATTTAGAAGTGTTGGCCATAAATATAAGGACTGGTTTTTTTTATTGAGAAGTAAAATTGAAGATACAGTTCCATTTTTCAGATGGTTGCTGAATTTTTAAAATCATTATGTGCTAAATAGCAAATCCTTCCTCCAATTTGCATGTGTAAAAGTGTCAGTTCTCACTTTGTGGTATTTGTGTAGACATATCAATTTTGTTGCAATGACTTCTGTGAGTATCCTTCTAACTCATAGTCTTGATACTGATTACTGACTTCAGCTATATTAAAATCTTAAACTCAGTGTGATTCCTACAATTTTATCTTTCTTTTACAAAATTGTTTCACTACTCTTGTTTTTCCTTTCCTCATACATTATTTTTGTCTATAAAACAATCTATAATAAAGATAACATTAATCTCAAACATGATTTTAGAAAGAGGACAGATTTTCTATGTTCAGTCTGTAAATGTGTTTTTTAATTGTATGGAGCAATTTTAAAAGATTCAAAATAGATCATGCAATATTAGAAAGAGAGGATCAACTTAGAGGGATAGACTTAAAGATTTTTAAACTTACTATAAATCTACATAAATCAAGAAACTGTGGAATTAGTAAATAGAAAGTTAATAAATATAATGGAATAAATAGCATATTAGAAATGCCCTCACTGATGCAGTAAGCAAAAAGGAGCAAAGGCAGATTGATGAAGAAATAGGGTCTTTTCAATAAATTGTGTTGGAGTAACATAATTGAATATCTCCATTAAAATAGAAGAATTTTGTGCCCTTCCCAAAAGTTAACACTAAATGAATCATTGACCTAAATGTAACATATGTAATTATAAAAATATGTGAGGTAATGAAAGAAAATTTATGTGTCTTTGGATTTAGAAATGACTTTCTCAACCCAATACCAAAGCCACAATTCATGAAAGAAAAAAATGTTAAGTTAAATGTCATTAAAATGAGACTAGTGATCTGTGATACTTGTTGGAGCTTGAATCATGTCAGACATATGTCATCAAAGACAAACTAAATGAAACACAGTGGCTCGCTCACACAAGTGAAAAGACCTCAAAATAGAAGGGAGTCTGGCAGTGGAGATGAAGAGTTGTAAGGGGAAATTGAGGGGGGTTGATATAGGGATTAAGATTTAAAATATCTATCATAAATTCACTATATCTATGTGTGCAACACAAAAAAATAGATATAAAAAATAAAAGGAGATTTTGTTGTCATTCAAAAGACACTGATAACCAAATGAAAATACAAACCACAAATTAGGAGAAAATAAATGCAAAACACAACTCATATTTGTAGGAGGAACACTTAAAACTCAACAATAACCAATCTTAGTGAAGATTACAGATGCAAAAATTCTCAATAAAATATTAATGTTATAGTGTCCCCCAAAGGCTGTTATGTTTGGGAAGGTCATGGCACCTTTGAGACATGGGACTTGAGGTGGATTATTCCAACTCTGCCTCATAAGTGACCTACGTTCAGAACCCAGATGTTGCACAAAAACACCTGGATGGAAATGGTCTGTACTTCTGGTTTTGGAAGTAGAGCCTGGGAAGTCCTAGAGCAAACAAAACAGAGGTAGAAGTAATCCAGAATGATTTGCAAAGTTACACTTGGGCCTTTACAGGCACCCACAGACACAGAGAAATATACACAGATACACAGACATACACATGTGCATGCCGCGCGTGCACACACACACACACAAATAATAAAATACAATTGAAAATAATATATACAAATCAGTAGATGCAATTCATATAAACAAATGCAAAGATAAAAAAATAGCATTATCCTCAATGGATGCCAAAAAAAAAGTTTTCAACAAAATTGAACACCAATTATGATAAATCCCTGAAAACAGGATGGAAGGAACATATATAAACATAATAAAGGCCATATGCAACAAACCTATAGCAAAAATAATAAATGGTGAAATACTTGAAGTATTATATTGATAACTAGACTTATATTTCTACTTAATATTGTACTTGAAGTCTTAGCAGAGTTATAAAACAAGAGCAGGAGATAAAAGGGACACAAATAGGAAATCAAAAAGTCAAACTCTCACCATTTGCAGATAATATACCTGAAAGACCCCAAAATCTCTACCAGAAAACTCCTTAAACTAATAAATATGTTCAGAAAAGTAGAAGGCTACAAAATGAACATCCAAAAATTAGTGGCATTCCTATACATCAAGGATGAACAAAGTGAGAGAGAAGCAATTCCATTTACAAGAGTTAAAAAAAAACCTTAAAATGCCTTGGAATAAATCTAACTATGGATATGAAAGACCTTTACAAGGAAAACTTTACAACATTAAAGAAAGGGATTATAGAAGACACCAAAAGATGGAAAGTCCTCCCATGTTCCTGGAGAAATAGAATTAACATCATAAAAATGACCATTCTACCAAAAGCAATATACAGATTCAATGCCATATGAACCAAATCCCAATACAATTCTTCACAGAAATTGATAAAACAACCTCGAAATTCATATGAAAGCAGAAAAGGCCTAGGATAGCAAAAATAATCCTGAGTAATAAAAACTCTTCTTGAGGTATTACCATACTTCCAAAGCCACAGTAAAATATTGCATTGTACTGGCGCCAAAATACAGATACAGATCAATGGATTAGAACTGAATATCCAGATAATAAGTTCATATACAATAAGTTCATATACCTATAGCCAAGTGATTTTTGACATAGATTCCCCAAAAATGTAAATTTCTCCTTCATTCTATATTTTTAAAAACCTGAAACCAGCTCAGCACTCAACCAAGATGCAATTTAGAAGACTGCATCTAATAGAAGATTTGTGAGGCAGAAAATGGCAACTGGCCACAGTGCAGGGGACAGGACGGTGGGAGGGCCATAGCTGGATTGGTGAAGGAATGGGAGGGTAGGAGAAGGGTGTATAAGGGTAGAGGAGTGGGCAAGAACATCAATTCATTCTATTTGTATGTGAAAAACTCTCAATAAAAAAACATCAAAAAATTCATTTTGAGGCATCTTTTATATTAAAGCCAACTTAAATAGAAGAAAACTGCATAATAGGAAGCTATTGTTTTGCCACCAGAATATACGTGAGGCTAAGGATATCTCAGGTCTCTAGAAGCAACCACCACCAGCTAGGAGCTACCAGATCATACTAATAAACACTCAACAAGCAGGCACCAGGAAGTCACTTCACTTTGTGCTTTACTGTAACACTCTAGCAGAGAACTGCTCAGTGGAACCTTTTGAACAATCTAATTTCACATTCAGGGTTTATCTGACTACATAATACATTCAACAAACCCAGCATCTGAGATCTCACTCAGCATAATTCAGGAATGTAGCAGATGACAGTAGAAGCATGCACACTAAGCAGTCAGTCTTGTTGAGTATTTAAATGAGATACAAAACATAATTTTAATTTTAGATTATCTGCAGAAAATATGACTCAGTAGAACAATGTGCCAAAGAACTGCTGAGATTGAGACCATTAAACTTAAGTCTAAAGAGCCATTCTCTCTAGTCATGTAAATTGCCATGCTTAGCACTTCCTATTCATTTACTGTTACAGATTTCACTATTCAATCTTGGATGTTGTTTATGGAAGGTTTCAGGTTTATGCATAAGAACATAATTTTCTTCCCAAATGCTTCTCTTCAAATACCTCGAAATTTCTCTTTCTTTCTTCAATGTCCTGGTTTCCTTGTTTTAAATTGTGGGCTGCAGAGATGGCTCAGGGTAAGACTATGCCTTGCAAGCAGAAGGTCCTGAGTTCAGATCCTGGACCCACATAAAAAACGCCAGGAAGAAATGGCAGCAGCCTGTGCTTCTGATCCTGGAAGGCAGAGGCTGGGAAACTACAGCACAAAGCAAAGAGGAGGTAGAGCAATCCAGAGTGATTCCTAAAGTACCCCTGGGCATCCAGAGCACACACATTACCCGCTGATGCCCACACACACACCACACATGCACCATCACACAAATCATCAGGCTGAATGATGTTTTATGTGGAAGAACCTTAACAAACCATCTAAACTGTAAAACAAGGTCAACAGTTATCAGTTTCCTTGCCTACTTTCATTTTTGTTAATTTCCTTCTTTTCAGACTCATGATTTCCTTTATTCCTTTTGCAATTTTGTATTTCTAGATGCAAATAGATGTAGATTCATATATGTATTTCTAAAAATTAGTGTATTTGGAATTGTTATGGAATTTTATTTGTGTGGATACAGATGCTTAGATAATAACATGCATATTTCGTCAGATGTCATATGAAAGATAGAAAGGTGTGTAAGACCTAATTAGAACAATCACGGGAGCAAAGTTGAGTGAGGAGAAAGCCCAGATGAATAAGCTTAGTTGCAGATGGGCAACAGCCTACAAAGACTGGCTTGGTTCACAATGGAATCATGAATAATATTCAACTATTTTCTTCTTATGGAACTTTATTATATAACACTTTAATTAAATACATAATATTCATGTGAATGATTGTTTCTTCTGCAAGTGGAGAAGTCTTATCACCCTACAGAGACAAGGAGCAACTCTGGATGATGTGCCACTCAGAGTCACGCAATCTTTCCATATTCTTCACATTCACATGATCTATCACTCCTTCAGTAAATACTAACTCTTCAGTCCACTTCACTCACCACAGTTACTAAAATTACCTTCCTAAGGTACCTACAATCAAATAAAGCTTTTGCTTACAACTCTTCACTTCTGAGGCCACAAAGAAATCCATTGAAGATAAACTCGTGACATTTATATAAAGCTCACCTGTTATCTCATTCTTTTATCTATTCCTTCCTCTGTTTGGCAAGTATTTATGGACATAATTATTCTACTAGTAGAAGATACAGTTATGGTAAGACATGGGAACAATCTAAATAAGTTAATTATGGTGAATGAGACACTAAGGCAAAGAATGAGAAAGAAATGACATAGCTTTAAATATAAATATAAATTGATGGTTTAACACTTCATAGCTCCAAAACTAAAGATATGGCTACATAGGCACACACAGTGCTCTCTCAACTGTAAAGAATTAGGCCTGCCCAGGAACATACAATGCTCTCTCTCTCTCTCTCTCACACACACACACACACACACATGCACGCATGCACGCACACGCGCACACACACACACACACACACACACACACACACACACACACACTCTCCCCCCCATACATGCACACACAAAAAATAAAAATTTGTAGTTTCAACATCTATCTTTCCTCTAAAACTTCAGATTCTGGCTGGTGAGACAGTTCATTGGGTAAGGTGTCTGTCCATAAGCCTTGCAATCTGTTAGATCCCTGGAAGCCCATATGGCAAATGTGTTTGTTCTTTTGTTTCTTTTGCTTCTTTTGTTTTTCTTTTTCTTTTTCTTTCTTTCTTTCTTTCTTTCTTTCTTTCTTTCTTTCTTTCTTTCTTTCTTTCTTTCTTTCTTTCTTTCTTTCTTTCTTTCTTTCTTACCTTATTCTGTCTCTCTCAAATAAATAATGAATAAATAAATAAATTTAAGAAACATTCCACAGATCCAGCAAACACCAAGTTTTTCTACTTGTATATCTAGAAAGTATCCAAAACACCAAAAAAAACAAATCAGCTTCCTACTTTCTCTTCTCAAACGCAGTCCTCCCCCCATTTTTGTGCATCCTACTGTCCAAGAATGTCATTCTCTCAGCAGCTACGAACAAACCTTCATGACAGTATCCTTTCTCTCACATTTCATATTCAACCTGTTACTCAGGATTTTATCTGAGCCTTCAAAATACATTCAGAATCTAAGTATTTCTTTCTGCCTCCATTACTGGTGCTATCACATGAATCGTTGCAATTTTTCACCTGGATGTTTTCAATGGTGTCTATGTCACCTCCCTGATTCAGTCCTTTCACTTCTTTTTGTCATTTGCCAATATGGAGCCATAGTAACCACAAAATGCAAGTCAGTATACCATTCATATATCCATAGCCCTGCAGTGACTTTGCATTTATAGAAGGTGACTAAACCACTACTATGTTCTCTTGGTGCCAATGGCAATCCTACACTCTCTCCTTTCTAGATCTACTATCATCCTGCTTTGCCATTTGTTAGAACCCTTCTGTTGAAAATACCCTCACATACCACTCCCATTTCCACTGCTGGCTGTTGGTAAAAAGTCATAACATCAGTAGGACTTTCTGTGAACACGACTTTATACTGCAATTCCCACCTCAACCAGTACTCCCTCATTCCTTTCCCTGTTCTGCATTTTTCATTTAACATCATAACATGGGGATATTGAAACTTTTACCTATTTATTTTCTGTCTTCTCAGGTGGATTGCAAAAAGATAATATGTTTCTGTCTATTGTTTACTGCTGGATCCAAGTGACCAGAATAGTGTTAATATACTCAAGTATAATGTGTATTTATTGAAAAAAATGAATATGTAGGTATTTGCTGTGAGGAAGAGTTGACAGATATAGCTAGTTTAGTTTTCTTGAAAGATAAACATTAGGTATGGAAAGGCAGGGAAGATGTAGAAAAAATGGAAAGGTCAAGATGACATAAAGTAATGGGTACCATGGCAACCTTAGTCTTGTCCTCATGGCATCTCATTACATTAGAGGCAGAGACATAAGGATAGCAACTTCAAGGACTTTAAAACTATATATATAAAATATGGCTCCGTTTCAAAATACAAAACAACAATGAGGAATTCATGTACAAAACAACCAGACTTCAAATTGAAAAAAGATGTGAAAAGTACCTAATATCCTAGGCAAGAGGCAATGTAAGTCTGAATGAACATAGAGAATAGAGATGGGCAGAATCAAGTAAGTTTGATGGGTATTACAGATATCCTTTTTTTATTTATTTTTTTTTCCACTCAATAGGTACCCGGTCCCCTCCCTCCTTCCACCCCTCCCCTGATCCTCTTGCTCCCTCTCCCCTTTTCCACTTTCTTTACCCCCCTCCCTTTCTCCCAATGTCCCCTCCCAAGAACATAGTAACTCAAAAATTGGAGGGAGAAATGGCAGTGAAAACTTAAGTTTGATGGTCAGTACCTGACTGTACTTCCTATCTAGACAGGAAATACAGGAAATACAAGTCTCTGAGGACATGTTCAATTTGAACAATTTTGTGGCACATCCAAATGATGTTTAACTATTTGGCAACTAGAATTACAACATTGAACCTAACAAGAGGATTTTAAAGTTGTTAACATGCATAAGGTAGGTAAATGCTATGGTTTCTCTAACCAGAAACAAATTTTGTAGTTCCTAACATGAGGTTTTAGAAGACGAAAACCCAATGTGACTATGACCTTTAAAGATACAGTCTTCAGAAAGTGATTAGGATGAATTAGGTAAAGACTAGAAAACATATTTGCCCACCACATGATGTCCTATGCCATCCCAAAAGAGGGGAAGTCACCACCTAAGAAAACGCAGCTTTTAATAGCAGCCAAGAAGCAAATGGAAATCCCAGCATTACAAGAAAACACAGATATTGACAAAGGGACATGACATCTGGAACATGAAATGCAATAAACAAGAGGATAAGATAACTTATCTGTATTTTGACTTATGTATCTCAACACAGTATTTTTAAAGTGAGCATTTTCAAACTTTATAATATTTTAAAATGTACCTGTGTATTCCACTAAAGGGAAATAACATTCAGATGGGTTTTCAGTGAGGTGAAGCACAAATTTTTCAAGCAGCTCTCCAAGTGCTATAATAAACAAGAGAATAATTAGAATACTAAAGGTCAAGGACAAAATGTATCTCTGAATCATAGACTAGGAGATAAAAGTCACCTAAGTTTCTTTGCAATTACACTCTATGAAAACTCAATTCAAAAGGCATACTTTTTAGTATTCTTAATGTTTCTGATTTCAATTAAATTTTAATAGCTTAGCCAAGAACTTATTCAATGTAAAACTGGAAAAGAATGATCTGTTATCTTGATTCCCTGATGAATTTTTCAGAATTTGCTAAATGATTTCAATACATTAATCAGACTCTTACCATCATCAATTGCACATACAGAGAAAAAAATGGAAAGTTCTAAGACTAATACATGACATATTATGTCTTTTATCATATGCAACTGATAGTACCTGTTGAAGGCACTGGAACATCTTATATGGCTTAGAAATGGCAAATGATTCTTTTTCAGTCTGGGTAATAATATCACTGTGTTTATAAAAATTAGTGGCCAAATGGATGCTCCCAGTGGATAATAATTAAGATATAAATCAGCAGTTGTTATACTTTCTGAAAAGGAATACATCTGTAAAGTCACTGATGGGCTTAAAGATAAAGCAGTAAGTTTCTATCACCTTTCAAAATTGTGCCTTTCTTAAACTTAGACTATTGACTAAGACATATCAAATGCATGGACCCTAGTTATCATTCATGTGCAGTAAAAGCATATAGTTACTAAAGAGAAATTAGTGTTCAATACATAAAATAAAAACTTATGAAACAAAAAAGAAACATGTTTAAATAACACTTGTAGAGGACAAGCTGTTTTAACATTTTGATGTCTAAAGTTAAGAATGAAATGTTTTTATTCATTGAATTCTATCCATAATATGATTTTAAAGTGAAACGAGTATTGAAAAATCGGTATCTCAAAAAGACATCAGTAGTACAGATTGGTTTGACTGGTTCTATCATTATAAAAACAAGCATAAGTTCTATCAAAGTCTTAAAAATCATTCAAAGTCTTTCCTCTGTAAATGTAACAATTTTTAATTTCTACATATGTAAACTTTCTAAGATTATAATTTTATAGAATGAAATATGTGATGAAGCCCAGACCTAATCATTCTTAATTTAATGGTAATACTAATAATCTAAAATGTAAGACATAACATTAGTGAGAAAGATTGTTCAGAAAGAATATGTTAACTAGAAATGTTCATTTAAAACTTTCATTAAAATGGACTCACTATGTATTTAAGTAAAATGTTTAAAATAATAGGACAAATCAAAACACACTGCTAAGCAATCACTGTTGGGAGTTCCCTATTCACAATGGGCATTTCTTCAAACCTTTGTTGTTCATTTGTTGTTTTTGCACACTGATTCACAGATAGGTTTGTGACTTTGAATCTGCCACCAAAAAGGACAGTATCTGATGCCTGTGTAAGAGTTCTTGGAGATGCTGCCACACAGATGGGCAAAACCATCCCAAACTAAGTGGAAGCCTTGAACATGGACAGCGTCATAGATACAGGTGTTAACTTGATAGTTGAGGTTCAAGCTCTGGGCACGTTTGTAGAGAACTAGTAATTGATTAAGCCCAGAGGGAACCTGAAGGAGATTGTCTAGTTGATGGGGAAGGTCCAACCCAAAGTGGGTAAGACTAGACTCTGCACAGATGAATATAATACAGAGAGTTGGCTGAGAAAGTAAGGCATCCTTCAGTGCATGTGACCAGACATACTAGTCCAGCAAGTAAAGATTGTCCCTCTCTCAGCTGTTACCTGGATATGGTGTGGTTATTTCCCTCAAATATTTGGTGACTGTGCACGGTCACCAGACAATCATAAGAGAAAATAAAACCCTTGTTTGCTTAAGTAGTTCTGTCCTGATTTTATCAGCAACCATGCAGAATACTGCAACAAACAGGAAGATGAAAAGGAGAGACAGAGAGAATGTAAGTCCACCCTCTTGTTTCAGTGGAAATGAAAGTGGGAATGAGGGTGCTGTTTTCAAATCTTTCAATTACAAGGAAAACTTTTTAAAACTTTATTTTTAAGCAGCCTATTCAAAATCCTAGTAGAACTTCCTAAGAGTTGTGAAAAACAAAACAGGATCAAAGATCGCCAAAATCCTTTATAACTGCTGGAAAATTCTAAATTTGAAATAATTCTTGGTGTCAAAAAACAATTAACAGCAGATACTACTGAGGAAGCAAACTGCATATAATGTTTTGTTTAAAGTGGAAATAAAGGATTTTATATTAAAGCATTTCTCCCTTTACACCTATCCCTGGTATGGGAACATGAAATTAAAGATCATGAAATAGTATTTATATATGTAAACAACATGAGATTTCTGCTGATGTATAAGTGAAGATGGAGGGTTCAAGGACACATAGACGCTGGGTCTCCTTTCTCCCTTGACCTTGCTACTGAATGAGGTCATATTGACAGCATAGTAATGGAAGAACGGGTATCTTAGGCTCAGAATTCCAGAACACAGTTCATTGTGGCAGTAAAGTAGCAGCAAGAGCTGGAAGAATGGGTCACATGGGATCCACAGTCAAGCACAGAAAGCAAAGGATAAGGTGTGTGAGTGTTCAGTTCTTGTTCTTACACTGTTCTGAAACCTTTGTCTAGGGAATGGTGCCATTATTAAGGTGGATCTTCCTACATCAATTAACTTAAAATAATCTATCATGGGCATCCTCTTACAGGTTGTTCTAGGTGGTTTTTGAGTGTGTCAATTTGACAGCTGAAACTAACCATCACAATACCACTCACTATCAGCTTGACACAATCACACCTTTTATTGTAAGTTTGCTTTTTTGTTTGTTTGATTCTATTCATGTGTGTACATGTGTGTGTGCCTTACCACATGTGTGGAAGCCAGAGAACAATTCTTGGACTCGGGTTCTTTCTTTTTCCCATGTGGGCTCCGGGAATTAAACTCAGATAGTCTTGGCAACAAGTACCTTTACCTTTAACTGCTCAGTAAGTTGATTAATAGGCAACAAGTACCTATTACTTCTGTTCAATAACCAGACTGACCACACTTCACTTTAAGTCATAACATTCTGTTCTTTGTCCCAAATTCCCATGTTCATCTTATAAAATGCATCTCGTCCAACTTTAAAAGTTCCTATAGTTATCAACAGTTCCAGCATTTTAAAAGTTTGAAATTTCTCAATTAAGAGCTCATATAAAATAAAAATAAGTTATATATTTTAATACATACTACTAAAGAATAAACAGTTATATTTTCAAATGCAAAAGTCAGGGCACAAGGAAGAATTTTGTGAAATTATAGATTCGCAAAAAACTATAAGCACAGAGAAAAGGTAGCTAACTTCCTTGAACATTTTATAAGATAGATTTCCTTCATAAAAGAACATTTTTATTTGCTCTTCAGTTGTAAGAACAATTTCAGAGGGTTTGAATACTGCTGTGCTATCTTCCGTTTTCCCCTTCATCTATTTCCATGAGACATCTGCTGTCATCAGCATCTCGTTTTCAGTAAGAAAGGTATTGGTTCTTCCTGCTTTCAAGACATTTCCCTCCTTTAGTTATCAAAAGTTTGTGTTTGATTTGGGTTCCTTAGGATTCTCCTCTTGGGATTTACTTAGTGTCTTTCAAGTCCAGCTCTTTTGCCAAATTGAGTAAGTTTCAGCAGTCACTTCTTCAAATAATTTGCTGAACCAGCCTGTCTTCTGAGGACACAAAAGTCTTTGAGTCTTGCTGGGCAGTTTCCTATGCTGTTTATACTGAACAAAGTACTGACTTTCTAAAAGATTTAGTCTTTTCTATTTTCTTGGTCCTTTCACTAGAGAAAGCAGGGTAGGATTGCTCACATTGTCCCTCCCCTACCACACACGCTGTTTTTTGGACCTGTTGTCATTCTAAATCAATCAGTCTATGTGAGGTGAAAATAAAAGCAGACAATTCACCTCCAAGTTGTTCCCAGAACCCCAAAGACACTAACAGATAGTATGACTTCTATTTTCTAGAATTACTTTGTCTGTGTACAATATTCGAGAGTTTTACCTCTACATACTACATCTAACCCATCTTTCAAATGTTAAATTATTTTGGTACCCTTTTCATGATTTTACTGCAGAACTCTTTGAGATCCTGAGGAGATGCTGAGGACTAAACCTAGGGCATCTTTCAAGCTAAGCAGGTGCTGTACCTGGGCCACACCTCTAGCACTGAAGACTTTATTATCATTCTGATGACTAGGTACACAGTAAACATCCCTAACTGAAAAACCTGAAACTCAAAATGCTCCAAAATTCAATCTTTTTTTTTTTTTTGATTCTGACATGACATCCAAAGTTTCTGACGTCAGAGCATTTCAGGTTTTAGATCAGGAATGTTTAAATGTTATCTATGTAAATATTACAAAAAATAAAGAACTCCAAAATTCTTCTCATCTTCAGCATTTTGGATAAAGGATACGTAACTAATAATTGTACTGAAATTGGAGAATCATCTCGTTTTGTTCAATATGTTGCCTACATTTAAGTGCAAAGTGGTTCAATTTAAGCCCATGGCATGCAAAAAATCTTTATTAGTTTAGATGTAGCATACGAAGAATATTCAGAAAACCAAGAAATGGACTTAATTTGTCTCCTGATTGGCTATACGAAGATAAGCTACTGTGAAGGAAAACTAGCCTTGATGATGAGAGGATATTTAGAACAGACTAATACTGATACATGCTGATGGTAACAGAGACAAATGGTTGAAAGAATAAAGGAACTGAGAACTGGTCCTTCAGCACCAGCCACTGTATAACCTCCTTGTACATTTCCAGCTCTCGGTCTTACCACCAATAATTTCATGGTTTTAAATATAAAAATATTTAATATTTTCATGTCTTTTAACACCAACCAGTCACTCACTTTGTATCTCTTATTTTAAATGTTTTAGTGCTTTGAAATTATAAAATAGCCAAATTTATTTTTTTAAAAAATGGCCTCTCTATTGTCTATTGAAAATGAAATGCTATGTTATCACTAGCTAGCATTCTGAAGGGTAAATGGAGAGAAACAAACCAGATATGGAATCGATCTACCAAATCGAATGAGTAGATTTAAAATTACATTGGGAAAATGCTAGTTTGGTTCATAAATATCATCCAAAAGCTTGTTGTTTGATCCCAGCTTGGCACAATCAGTAGGTGCGATGATCTTCAGAACATAGTCCAGAGCTGGAAGCAGCCCTTGGAGCAGATGCAGAGAATCTGGTCCTTGGTCCTCCTTTTTCTCTCTTACTTTCTGGCTACAAGGTGAGAGGTTTTGCTCTATCATATATGGCGTCATCAAGACCTACTCTTGCCCTCCCGGGGCATCACAGACCTAAAAGTAGTGAGGAGCATCCTCCTAATGTAACTATGCTGGGTACAAACTCCAATATGTGAGCTTTCAAGAACTGCTAACATTCTTGCCCTATCAGGTGGCCTCATCAAGGGTGGCAACATCAAGATGCAGAGCCAGCATCTAAGTGTTTCTGAAAAAAGTCACCTTTGGCTTTCCATTAGCGATAAATGAAGTTCTCTTGTAAACACATTGAGTCCATTTGAGTTTCTCTTTTTTCTCTGCAAATCATATGTTTCTCAAGAGTCGATGAACTTTTACAATTATTGTATTATGTGTTGTAAACATTCCAATACAAATATTAAGAAGCCACAGCCTCTGTTAACATAATTTCATACAAGAAAATTTACAATAGAAAAAGGCACACTTACCACCTCCACTAATAGTATCAGGTTTGGACTTCATCATTTTACAATATTGTCTTCGGCAGTTTTCTATCCACTCAGTTTGTTTATCAGACATTTTAAAACATGATAAAAGTTTTCCAATATCACTGTCTAATAAGAAAAATAACACATGATAATTTGACACATGATATGCCAAAACATGAGATTCACAACAATGACAATTTCCTGAAATAACAAATTGAGAGTATCTACATATATATGTTATTAAGTTAAATAACTTAAAATATTGAGTCATTAGGTAAAATAACAATTAGTACACCAGTACTAAGAGACTACAGATGTTTTAATGGTTACTAAATGCTTAATGGCCAAAGAGCATATACAAAATGTATTAGTTAAACAAGGAAATTCTTCACAAACTGGGCAGGAGAGAGTAGAATGGTGTCAGGGAACATCATCAGGCTCCTCAAAATGCCATAATATTTAAAATCTGTCATTTTTTTCATGGAATTTCCTACTTAACATTTTCAGACTTAGTTGTTAAGAGGTAGCTATAACACGGACTGTGAAGTCATAGATAAAGGCAAGCTACCTCACTCCTGCTCAGAAATACATATACAGAGATTATAATAATCTAATATGGTGTACTATTTCTGTGATTGAACTTTCTGTTTTCATTAACACTAAAAAGCTGCTATATATTATTTTCACAGCTCATATATATATGTAAATATATACATATATATACATATGATTTATGGGTTATAAAAAGTTTTTCTTTTTAAATTCTCTTTTTGTGACAGGGTCTCACATTGTAGCAGTCTGTGTTAAACCACATGATTCTCCTGCTTTAGACGCTAAAGAGCTGAAACTACCATTGTGTGCCACCGAGGTCAATCCCAAAAAGGTTTTCTTGTAGTAAGTCATAGATATGATCACTTATACAAGCAAATGAATTTACAATATATGTGTACAACTTGAACACATTCACAAAAATATATTCAAAAAACTTAATTAAATGTATAATTCTGATATTTGTATTAATTCAATATATCCTCTTAAATACCAAGATAATAATATAGAAACATTTCATTAACAGCATGAACAAAAGCAATAATTAGACAAAATTATCAAACAAACTAAATCAAAGAAAATAATCCTTTTTAGAAAAGCATTTAACATCTTTAAACTAAAGAAATATCAGATCATTTAATTGGAATTTCATTGTTACTAATGAAAATGGTTTGCTGTTGAATTTATCTTGATGTGAATCAGATAAATATCTAATTTCATAGCACTAAAGTTCAATTTCAATGTTTTCATTTAGAATAGGCACTTTAGTTTCTTCTTAAGAGCTAATTACCTTGGCCCTTATTTTTTAAAAAAATAACCAGGGACATGTTAATTGCAAAACTAAATGCAGGTATTTTTTTCATCTTAACAAAATCTTTATTTTTCTTTTATATATATATAAATACCCTGTCTATTATCTTCTTCTGATAAAGGCTTTTTTTTTCTTATTTATTTACTGATGAAAGGGGGGAATGTATATACATTCCATGGCACACCAATAGAAACCAGAGGACAACTTTCAGAAGTTAGTTCTCTCCTCTCACCATAGGAGCTCCCAGATATCAAATTCAGGTCACTAGGTTTTTGAGCAGGCATCTTACCTGCTGAGCTATCGCACCCGTCCCTTACTTCCTGTTTCAAACATGAAATTTTCATATAGCTTTCTGTGATATATGCACATAAGCAGGGTTGTGTAGCTTGGTTGGAGATATTTATATATATATTATAGTCCTCTTGCTCTCCTCTGTTTCCCCTTTCACACTGCTATGGTCTTTTGCTTTCTTATCATCTCGCTCTCAGGACAAGAACATAAGACAGTAAAATTGTCAGTAGTACTGAAGTGGAAACTGTGGCGTGCACATGAATCTACCGGCTGGCACAGGGGCTAAAGCACCCAGTGATTTGAGGCAGTAAAGAAACAGTAAGCTGACACAACAGACTAGGAGGCCAAAAGTCTCACAGAGACACAGGTTTGCCCTCTGCATATGCTTCTGATTTCTATTTTCTCCTGCCATCAGGCAGAGTGTGCACTTTTTGGTTTATAGTTCTCACAATTAAATATATTAGTCACTTGATGTATTAACTGAAAATATGCTACCAGTGATATCACTGGCTTTGAAGAAATAAAAAAGTAAGTCTTTTCTTTCTTGTTCCAAAGTTGAGATCAACTGAGAAGTAGGCAGATGTAGATAAACAGAGTGAAAGGCCCATGCTCATTCAGAAACAGAAAACTTATGACACATTGCTTGGATCTGCAGCACAGGCCTCCAAATGTCTTGTTTGAACTGAATGAATCTGTTCAGACACAAATGCAGATAACCAAAAGCTCTGCTGATGGATCTAGAGTAAATGTGAACTAAATATGTGACTTAAAAAATATGGTCAATAAAAAGAGTGATCCAAGAATTTCTACTTCTTCCTAAATGTGCATATAAACAATTTCTCCCAACATTGTGCAGATGAATGAAGAATTTTAGAGTTAGTAGTGTTAGCCAGTAAGTCCCTCTGCTGGCAAAAGGAAATATAGGTCCATCCTTAATACTTTTAGAGATGTGTAAGTACACAAAATTTGTGATTATGACAATTGAGTAAATATAATGATACACAGAATTTCATGCTTCCTGAAACTACATAAAGCATGTCTAACTTTTATAATCAAGAAAAAAAGCCATTACCAAAGACAAATTTGATTGTGGCCATGATAACTGTAGATATACTGTCAACAACCAGAACACGGGATGAAATTATTAAATAACTATCTTCAAACATCATCCAAGGGACAATATCAGACAGAAACTTCTGAGAAAAGGGAAATCAAGTAAGGCAAACTTGCCAACTGCCTTTTTCTTCTTGGAGGCATTTACCATTCACCTCACAGAGAGGGGTACGTGCACAAGCAAGACTGAACTAATAAATATAGTCATAAAATGATGAAAGACTTAAAGATTTACATTTGGTATGAAGGTACTGGAGTAGGAGAATGGCAAAAAACCTTTAAAGCCATGTATTTATCATGTGCATTGTTGAGTAAGATGCTGTGTGAATGAAGGGAGAATACTCCATAAAGTGGAACACACCATTTGGGCTCTTCAGAGGGAACACTTCCCAGAGAATACAAAAGGCCAGGAGAGATCTGAGTTCTAGTTCCATAGAGATGCGAGAGAAAACAATACTGGAAAGGCTACACCTTAGAAACAGGGTGAAATTAGACACAGAGGAGACTGTCACTATAGAGCAGTGAAAAGCTTGAAAAAAAACTGCTACAGAAGGAACTGCCTCCAAAAGGGTCCATTACTCTTTAAACCAAAATGTAAAGTCAATATAAAATTGAAAATATCCAATATAAAAAACTACGTGTGGACAAAAGGACCTAAGTTTGGATCCCCAGAACCCATATAAAAATACCAGGTAGAAAGGACAGCAACCTGCAATTCCAGCCCTGGAAGGCAAAGCTTGGAAAAACACCAGACCAAAGTAATAACGAGGTAAAGCAATCCAGAATGATTTGATGTCATTTTAGAGCCTCCACAGGCACACATTCAAGTGCCCTCTCTCTCTCTTTCTCTCTCTCTCTCTCACACACACACACACACACACACAAAACACCAACATGTGTCTAAAAAGAAACAATATGACTCAAAACTGACAGATGAATCAATTCATAGAAATAAAATCACAAAATGCTGCCACAAAACTTCAAAAGTACTGACTTTCAGGGATTTAGAAAAATATAAAATTCAGGTGGATTTACTGTGACCTTTTTCTGTGTATGTTGCACATGTCTGATACTTATATCAATACAAATTAAGTTGTTCTTTCTTCATCTATATTGTTTTGGCTAACTTCTTGATGCAAAAATTAAACTGTTTAATAAAAATCTCTCTGGATTTAAAAAAATTGTGTTGTAATATTATCATCTCATTCCTTAAAGGCAGTAAGCAAATAGCATATGTCCAATAGTGGATCAATCTCAAAACCATTATGATGAGAGAGAAAAAAAAAAAAACCAGGTACAAAGAACACATCCTGGAAAAGATAACCTGGTAACAGTGCTTCTCAAGTGGATGCAGTTGCATTCCCAAGAGGACACTTGGTGGTAGACTCTCACTGCCATAGCTGAGAACATGAAGGGAAATTTCCACTGACATCTAATGATGAGGATCAGAGATGCTGCTATATTTTCTATAGTGCAATGTGCAATGCCCCGACCCACTCCCCCATACACACCAAAAAAAAGCCTTTCCAGCCCCAAATATTAGTAGTGTTATGGGCAAGAAACACTAATTTACAATAATGACAAGGTTGAGTACAGGGATAAGAGGGAATTACTGTGAAATAATGACAAAGCACCACATCTTGTTTGTTTATGGCTTTTAAACCTATAGATATTTGTGAAAATTCCCCTATAGATATTTGTGAAAATTCAAACTATTTTCTCAAAATGTTTCGATCATATCATATAAAATTAAAAATGCATATGCAAATGTTTGTAGATAATTTAAAGTTAAAATAAATTTATCTAGTATGTCAACAAAATATGAGCAGTTTTAGATCACAAAACTAAGTATGAAGTTTATATTGAAACTGACTTAGTAAAGTTATGTGCTTATAAAAACAAGGTTCAATATAAAAACCCTAATGAAACAAATAAGGTCATTTACCTCTATATCAATTCAACATGTGTTCCTTATAATGTCACCACAAAGAATATTTCCCAAGGAAGGCTGGGGATGCTCTTCCTCTCTATACCTCTTCGAACCATGTTAACTTACAAGAATCTATGAAAAACTGGAAAACAGAAAACATGTTCTTTCAACGCTATGCTCACTCCCACTGAAGTAAATTAGGGAACAGCAGCATCCCACTGAAGATATTCAGCACTGATCACTAATAATATTTCATTTTAAAATAAAAAACCCTTGATTTAGTCAGCTGCAGAATATTTCATATAATTTTTAATACTTGGGTATAGATTAAATTTATTTCTCAAAATAGTATCATAAATTATCTATTAGACATAGCTACTATATATAGTAGAGAAAGACGATCACAAGAATGAATGATATGTGAGGAAATAATAATTTCAGAGGAGGAAAAATATAAGCTCAACATAAACACAAAGAAACCCACAATTTACATAGAAGATTTAATCCTTTCATTGGATTGCAGTACTTTTGAGTCTGAGCATCATCACAGGATGCTACAAAAGGAACAGAAATAAATGGAATTCTGATAAAGTATCTGACAAGATACTCTCAGGCTTAATTCAAATGTTAACTTTTGTTCTTCTGAAACACCCAGAATGTTTGATCTCTGTTTTATCTCCTTGAATTCACATTAACACAGTGACACTTCACCTTACTCTTAAATAGGCAAAGGTAGCACTGGAACAGTTTCCAAAAATGACACCGCATACCATTTCCAATGCTATATTTGAAAGTTTGCATCTTTCTGTATTTATTAACATATACTAATCTTATAAAAAGGATTTCATTGTGACATCTTTATGAATGAATGCAATGTATTTTCATTACATTCACACCCATTATCTTCTCTTTTCCCTGCCCAATGTTTCCTTTCCTCTTCCAAAATTGCACTCCTTCTTTTTGATGTTTTGTTTTCTGAAATCTAGATTTCACATATGAAAGAAAATGGAGGCATTCATAATGTTCACTTTTGCTCATTTCATTTAACATGATGATCTCCAGTTCTATCCATGTTGTTAAAAACATTTTTTTCTTTTTATATATGCAAAATATAGAGAACTTTAATTCTCATAAGTTTTATGGTTTCTTAAAAGATATACTCTTACATTTATATGGATTATTCATCACATTGGATTTTCATACCATTTTTGTTTTTCTTTAATACTTGACAACTAAGCATTTACTATATGAGAAATCATTGAAGCCAATACTATAACAAAGTAAGGAATCCATTTTTTTCTTTATCACTCTACTGCCCCAAACTATCAGGTAATCTATTTTTATGGATTGCTATAGGATGCTTATTTCAAATATAAAAAGGAAAAATACATAAAAATAAGGTGTTATTCTTAATTAGAAAACATATACTCTGTTTTCACACTAGGTATTTTAACAGAGCTGTGGATTTACGACAGGGGACAGAAACTGTAATCTTTTTCAGTACCTCAGCAGTCTCCTCAGTTAACACACTGGTGTCAAATAAAAGTTGGCTACTTTTTTCTATGTGAAATAAATTTTACTTCTACTAACTGAGAAATAAAAAAGAAAAAGAAAAGAGAATATGTCTGGTTTGACAAAATGGACTAGATAAGTATTTAAGAACAGAGACAATTCATCTCCAGAATTCCAAGTATTTTACCATCAAAACAATTTCCCTCAACATGAAGCATGACATTTTATTAAGCACCATATTGTTTGCGAGCATTCTTATGCTTTGCGTATGGGATCCCATTTTCTGGTTCTTTGAGTATGGACATTAATTTTAACCTTCATCAGACTGACAAGTGGGGATAAAACATTCTAACGATTTGTTATTGGGAAAATTTCTATTATTTTATTAAAATTGTGCTACAAATTTGGCCAAAATGGTGCATACTTGTAACTGCACTTGGGAAGCTAAGGAACATCCTGAATTTGAGGCCAGCATGAGCTATATGCAAGACTATAAAAAAAATGGAAAGAGGGCTGGAGAGATGGCTCAGGGGTTAAGACTCTGTCTTGCAAGCAGAAGATCCTGAGTTCAGATCCCAGGGTCCATGTAAAAACGCCAGGCAGAAAAGGCAGCAATCTGCACTTCCTATTCTGGTGGGCAAAGCCTGAGAAATCCCAGAGTGAAGTAAAAAGGAGATAAAAGCAATCCAGGATGATTCCTGAAGTCATCCTTGGTCCCCCACAGGGACACACAGTGTCCTCTGACAAACACACACACACACACACACACACACACACACACACACACACACACAGAGAGAGAGAGAGAGAGAGAGAGAGAGAGAAACATACATGGCAAAATAAATAAAATAAAAATGATTAAATGAATGTAAAAAACGGGAAAATTTTGAAAAAAAAGTTGCAGTTACAGTCCATCTTTTTCTTTTCTTCCTTAAAAAGTATATATGTAAACTGAAAACAAAACAAACCATAATTCAGAATACCAAAGACCCTACAATATTTACCCAGAACCAGACCAGCCAAATCTCTCCCCATCCTAAAGCTCAGTGAACCTTATGGAAGAGGGGGTGGCAAGATTGTAAGAGCCTACAGATGAGGAGGACCAACAACAATATGCAGGATACTCCTCACAAGTCAGGGCTGCATCAGGCAGGATATAGCCACAATGTGACTGGACTTTGCCTGACCTGCACAATGGCTGACATGTCAACAATCCCTCAAAGTTTAGCAGAGATCATATGCAATAGGATCTTTAGAGACAGTAGAATCACAGGCAGTAGGATCCTTAGAGACAGGAGATTAGACAGTCATAATAGAGTTCCCATACTAGTGGACAGCCCAAGAAGGGGCCCCAAGCCATGCCACTGAGTCCTAAACCCTCACTAGTATAGACGACTCCGAGGGAAATTCAGCGCCCACATAAACATGCTCTGGAGGATGGGAGGGAGAAAGCAGGAAGCACCAAGAGAGGAGGATGGAAGGAAAAGGGGTTAGAGGGAGGAGATGGAGGGGAGGGAGAGTAGGAAGGGGGAAGAGTGGAATGGGGGACAACAAGGGAAGAAGAGTAAAGGGGAGGGAAAAAAACAGGAGTACCTATTGAGCTTATATTACTAGGCAAAAAAATGTAATATAAAAGTTTATTTGTATTTGTTAAACAGGTAATATTTAAATTTTGAATCTAGATTAAAATTTTTAATATAGGTAATATGGAAATTTTGAATTTACATTAAAATTGTCAAGTGGATTGAAATCTATTTATAGGAAGGAAACAAAGATAATGCATCAGAGATATGGACATAGACTAAATGTCTAAAAAGACAAAAGGCACTAAATTAAATAACAGTCAAATTTATTAAGCAACATCAGTGTAGATTAATGCATATTGACTTATTAAATTAGGGATACTGTTCTAATGACAAAATGGCAGGCATTTATGATCTCACAGAAAGAATTTCAATGATTTTTTATGCAAAAATTAAATAGCAGCATATTTTCATATCTGAGATAAAAAGAGATCCATGAGCTAGAGGAAACATATTAACATCCTATTAGTATAACCATAAAACCCAGAAACCTTATTATTCATTCACTGAACACTCTTCAGCACCAAAGACACAAAATATAATACTCTTCTTTGGACTCTATCTCTGCTCCAGAATTTTTTGTATTCTTAATATTCTTTCATTCTGACCAAAAGACCACATAGAAATACATAGAATAACTTTGCAACTCTAAGATATTCAAAATAAACTTTACATACCATAACTAATGAAAAAGCTTTCCTTTAGTTATAATGAAATCCATTATCTTGCAGAACTAATATATGCCGGTAAAAATGCCAGAACAGAATATGGGTGTATATACTTGTAATCTCAGCACTCAGAAGGTGGGGGGTGGCAATCAGAAAATCAAGGTAATCCTTAGCTACACAATAAGTTCAAGGTCACTGTGAGCTACATGAAACTTTATCTCAAGAAATGAAACAAAATTTTTACAGAAAAAATTCCTTTTCCATTACCCCATAGATAGATGAGTATGTGAACAGAGTAGATTTACATTTTTCTCCTATGTTACTGCTATAACATGCCAAAGCAATGGAAACAATACAGATGTCTCAGAGTGGTTTAGAGTCATGGTATGTCTCTAAGCACACAGTATGTTTCTTATAAATGATAAAATACAGAATTTAATGATTCAGGATATTTATATTGAATTCATTCAAACACAAAATCCCATAAGTTGCCAACAAGTTTTAGGTAAATTTGCTTACATTTTTATAAAACCCTCTATATTTATATAATTTGTAGTAAAAAAAAAAACGATTTTATGTTAGGCAAAATTAAGATACCCTATGGTTAGATATATTTATTATCATTTTCATATAATAAGTTTAAGTTAGAATTATTTCCTTATATAGTAATAATACATCCAAAAATAATCAATTAAAGACATCTGAACAATTTATCTGTATTTTATGTTATTTCACAGACTGAATTAAAAAGAATGACTATCACCAAGAAACTTGCTCTTTTATACAGTGTGTGAAAGATAATGTTTTTCCAGGCAGAAAATCAATTTCCTATCAGATAAGTACAAATGTGATGGAAGAAGCAATAAGGTAAAATACAGACATGATAAAAGACTAAATCTGAAGTAATCATACAATGAAAGGCTGTGCTTTTGGGGTCCTTTTTTCCCAATTGGTAAAAAAAAATACAATAAAATGCTAACAATGCATACTTTTTATGTGCCATTAAAAAGGAAAGTGCCACTTTGTGAATGATAAAATAACTATAATAAAGGTGCCTCATTCCCAAATGATGTATGCAGAAGTATAACTCAGGAAGCATTCTAGCTGCAAAGCTATGTGTTTTAGAAATTCACTCAAATCAAAGGTTACTGCAGGGAAGAGCCAGTTTCTAAATTTACTTTGGCTTAGTCTGTAAGGGATTTCTTTTGTCCAGTAACAAAGGTCTAAAAGAATCTGGTGAAAAATAAAGGGGAAGAAATCCAATGTTGAGTCATGCCATCATTCAATGAATGTTCATGCATTGCATATTGCCTGGGTTAGCTTCTGTTGCTGTGACAAGACATCAGAGATAAGAACATCAAAAGGAAGAAAGGGGCAACAAGATGGCTCAGTTTGTCAAGGTGCCTGTGGGCAAACCAAGCGACCTGATCTCAAAGCCCAGAGCCCACATGGAGGAAAGACAGAACTGATTCTCAAAATTGTTCTCTGACCTCCACATGTATGATATTTGTGGTGGCTATGCACATGCTGCTGGTTGGTTCGTTACATAGATAGATAGATAGATAGATAGACTAGATAGATAGATAGATAGATAGATAGATAGGATAGATAGATAGATGGATGGATGGATGGATGGATAGATAGATGGATGGATAGATAGATAGATGATAGATAGATGATAGATAGATAGATAGATAGATAGATAGATAGATAGATGATAGATAGATAGATAGATAGAGATAGAGTCAATAAATGAATAAATTTAAAAGAAAAGAAGAAAGACTTATTTTGATTCCATTTTAGAGGTTTTAGTCTGTGGTTGCTGACCTTAACACTTTGAGACTGTCATAAGGCATGACTAAACACAACAAGAATTCACTCGAGATCACTGAATTGTGTTTTAAATGAGTAAACTGACATAATTTTAGCATGGTGTATTAATGGTAGTGCAATAAAGCCACTATTGATAATGTGAGAGCATATTTGTGTGGCTGACTGAGAATATGTAGCCTAAATACATACCTGATTTGAGACAAAAGATATTTGAGACAAAGCACAATGGGGAAGAATAGGAAGTGATACATTTGTCCAGAAAGGTAAACTTTCTGGAAAAGCCTCTGGAGAAAAGTACCGGCAAGGAGTGACTACTGATGAGTTCATTGGAACATTCAGAAGTAGTCTTTCACCAGAGCACACTAACATACTTGATGTGTTCAACAAGTGGTCCACACTAACATCTAAGATACAAGAAAGGCAAATGATGTCAAGCAACCACTGTAGATGAGGTAGTGCTAGCTTATGGGCTGTAAAGACACTAGAATCATATAAAAACTAATAGAGAAGGACACAATACTCTTCTTTGAAGATGCCAGCATAAGACAGTGGGAGGGAGAAAGGACATCAAAATGGCGTCTTAACAAAAACAGAAGTTTCATAATATTAAGGTTTCGGGTTAAAATGTCAGACTGATGAAAGGAGATTTTAAAAAGCATATGAATGTAGGATGCCGGGCAGTGAAGAAGCACACACTTCTTACGTTCCTAAGATACATTTTTCCAATGTTTTCAGCATCTGGACTACACTGCTCAATCCCTGAAGCCATTTTTCATTCTCAGTGTCAGGGACCTGAGCTTCTCAGGTAGGACAAAGAAGCCCTCATCCTATGCACATAAAAACAGAGTGAGGCAGAGCAGAGTGGCAAACGGGTGACTATAACTCCTGTGGGATCTAATTGTAACCAAGAAAAACAAAACTAAGCAAGTGAGAGAATCATCTTAAAACCATTCTTCTCCAAACAGGAAGAACATTATGAGTCCATCTCCAATAGTTCCCTTGGACAGTCCTAGCACTCTAACCTGCACTTTATGGCTGCTGTATGATTCTCTTTTTCTCTCCTCACTCTCTTTGTGTCTTCTGCAAAGGGAATGATGCAAATTATAGTAGTATATTTTACCCTGCTTGCAAAATTCCAGACAACATGGAAATTATATCCTAAAGATAAATGCACTACCATTTAATGTTCTATGTGCATGCGCAAACATGTATACATATACATACAGAGAGGAGAAAAAGTATTAATCAATAGCACTCACAGAGACACTTGCATTTTAATAAGGTGACTCTGAAAATGTTCACAAAGAAAAACAGGTGAACCAAATGTTGTCTCCAATTCTTATTTAAAAATAAGGATGATTACATCACCACTACCACTGATGACAAGAGGCTAACAAGATGTGAGTTAACAGATGAGGAGATGCTAACTGTGGCAAGAAAGATAAATGTAGCAGGGAGATGAATAACAATCATGTCGGCAAGGACACAGAACCGAGTGATATTTTTCCACAACAATGAAACAATATTCCAAAATTTTGTGTGCAAATGATGACTAATATAACACCTGTCAGAATCAATGAATCATCACTTCAGAACTAAAAAAGTAAAGTAGAATCTGTATGGCTCTGGCTACTAAAATCACTTGTATGACTTAAAGCATAGAATTTTTAAAGTGAGGATCAAAAGTTTACTTTATTTAACTGTTTCAGCCACACTGTTTCAGATTTAGTCCTATACCTGTTACAAAATGTACTTGGCTCTCCCATAAAATTTGCAGAGCCACAATCACTGTACTATCGGTTTGAGGGAAAGCTAGACAGGATACTGATCCTCTGTCCCACTGTCTATCATCCTTCCAAGAGTCTACAACAGTAACAGGGACATAAGGAATATCAGGAGGAAATATGCAGCTTCGGAATTTAAAACATTTTTGTTTTGAATTCTGCCTGAAGTACCTTCTGGTCTACCCAAAGGTTTACTGGTCATTTTCTTCTTAATCGGAACCTTAGTAAGGTCATTCTTCCAGAAGAAAGCAATGTTAGGTAGTATTGTTAAATTGGAGAAAATGTCTGATGCAACATTTGTGTTTTTGTGACAAACAGAAAGACCATATAAGTCTATATTATGTGTAAATAAAATGGAACTATTAGTTGTGGAAATTGTATCAAAGCTTCTGAAACAAGCAGGATTCTATATCAAGAAGATACACAAAAGCTTGGGTCTAGACCACTACAGGAAAGCCATGGACACATTCTAACTGGAGGAGCGATGTGATCCAACCATTGTTTTGGAAGCATCTCTTTGGCAGCTGTGCTGAACTGAACACAGGAGAAAAGAGGATGACAGTGGACAAGCAAAAAGTGGTGTTATTTAAGACCAGTAGAGGCAGGAAGATTTGCTGACAGTTTATGAAGAAAGAGGAAAGTCCTGCCTTCAGGTTTACTGCCTGAAGGGTTGGAGGCATAAAAGTTGCCATTTTTGAAATGAGGAAGAATGTCAAAAGAATAGATTTTTGAGAAGACATCAAAAGCTTCTTTCAGTCATGTTAGGTGTGATAAGCTCACTAACCTTCCTAGAGAGATGTCAAGGAAACAGACATGTAGAGTCCAGATGCAAGGTAGAGATAAAAGCTGTAGTCATCAACATGACAGGCTGTGACACATTGGATAGTACTTCAGTGACAAGACAAGCTCAGATACTCACAACAGTAACACAGCCAGGAGGTGTGAAGACAGCAGAACAGGGTCCATGGAAGCTCCAAAAACTAGGAGTTCAAGCGCACTACTTAGCGCTAAGTGTAAGAGCTGACGAGATGTAAAAGATCCAGAGAATGATCCAAATCCAAAGAATTAACCATGAATGAGGCAGGACAACTGAAATATGTTTTCTAAAAGTTAAATGATTAAAAAAAAAAAGGTTCCCAACAGAAGGCAGGCTCACCAATGTCAAATGACACACTAGGTCAAGTAGAATGAGAAAAATAAAAGTTTCCTAACAGAAGGCAGAATGTCAAATGACACACTAGGTCAAGTAGAATGAGGACTCAGGGGTGATGCATGGACCATGGAGTGAAGGGAAGGAAGTCCTAAGGATTAAGTCCACATGGATTGAGGAGAAGATGGGAAAAATATAGATGATTCATTTAAGGAGTTTCGCTGTGAAATAAAGGTCAGAAATAGGACTGAATATGTAAATATGGGAGAACAGGAGCTGGGGAATGGCTCAGCGGGAAAAACACCTTGCAAACACAAGGACCTAAGTTTTATCTGTAGACTATAAACTAAGGAAACAAACAAAAAACAGACTCATTGGTGCATTGTACTCCCAGGAGCTGGGAAGCAGAAACAGGTAGATTTCTGGAGTTTGTTGGCCAGACTGTCTAGCCTATTGGAGAGCTCCACGTCATGGAGGGATTCTGTTTCAAAATAAATAAACGAAAAAGGTGGTGCAGCAATTACCCTTTTCTATTGCTGTAAGATGCCACTCGGGCTCAAACAACTTAAAGGTGAGAAAAAGGGAGATTTATTTGCCTTACAGTTACAGAAGGGGGTTACAGACCATTATAATAGAAAAGGCATTATAGGTGGCAGAAAATGGAGGCAGCCAAACTGCAAGAACAGACTGCTTTCAGAAGCAAGGTGGAGCCAACCTATCTCAAGGATCGCCCACTGTGATGTGTCTTCCTCTAGCAAGGCTCCACCTCCTAAAGGTGCTGTGACCTTTTCAAATATCAACTAAGGATCCAAACACGTGTGGCTATGGGTGGACAAATCACACTCAAACAATGGCAGGTGCCTAATGCCTGAGAAATTGTACCCAAGACTGTCCTTGGCTTTCATGTGCATGTGCACGCGCGCATACACACACACACACATCTGTACACACGAACATGCACACACATACATACATATAGAAAATCATAAATAAATTAGGAATACAAGAAGCATACTTAATGGCTTATGAAAAATATCTAGCAATGATCTCCCCACTCCCCTCCACATACACATAGCTGGGATCTCCTCACGCCTTGTCCTCGGCCCCAAGTCCTACATAAAAATTCCAGATAGAGACAACAGTGTCCTGCCCTTTCAGGCCTGATGGACAGAGCCCCAGGATGAAGCAAAGAGGAGGTAGAAGCAATCCAGGATGATTCTCAAAGTCACCCTTGGCCCTCCACATGGACACAGAATGCCTTCTGATACACGCGCACACACACACGCGTGTGCACACACACACACACGCATGCATGCACACAAAATAAATGAATAATTTTTAAAAGATAATATCCTTTACATGATAAATATATCAGTACTTATCTGTCAATTAACTTCAGAGAATACATTCACCTATGGAAAATCCTAAGTGAAGTATAACATGAGTTGTCATTGCTCTCAGGTTAAGCGGCATACCCCCGGGTAGGCATAGCATGGTTTGGCTCCTGTGCACACACCTTACTTCTCACTGTGGGTTCCACATTCCAAATCACAACTACTACTCACAGTTCTCTGAATAGAATTTGCTTGTTCCAGCCCCCCTTCTTCCAAAAACGTTGCTCTGTCTCCCAGAAAATGCACAATTAATCTACTAGCCACCTTTTGAACATGATTTTTTTTGTCAAGCTATATATTATTTTAACAGGCTACAATCTGCCTAAACATCCAGGAATCAACAAGTCAGAACCATTAATTCATGTTTTACTATATCATCCATCAGTATTGGACAGATACATTACACCTTTGTTGCAAACATTTAGTCTCATATAAACACTAATAATCAAGAAACAGGTGAAAAATCACTCTTCAAATTATGAAGAAATGGTCATATATGTATTCAAGTGTAAACGCTAAACAGAAATAAGTATTTATATATTTATAGTCTCTTTTTTCAAATTATAAAGAAAGCATTAAAAATAGTAATGTCCTCTGGCAACAAAATTTTTACCTTGCTTTATATCTGCATTTCTTGGAGCTTCTGGCAGATAGCAATGTGGTAAAGGGTATGAGGAAAACATGGGCCAAGGATACGGAACATCACCCTGAAAGCAGCAATGCAGAGGTTCAGGAAAAGTTTAAAATACTGAAAGGTAAAACTTTCTGTAGAATCATTAACTCAAGCTGACTTTGTGCTCATGAATTCTAGAGTTTTTGTTCAATTAGTATAAGTTACTTGATACTACATATCACTATTCTGAAAGGTATGCATGAAAATGTATCAGAAGCACTAAACAGGTGCTAAAGACAGATGTGTGGTGACTCCGCCTGATAATGAAGGCTTCATTATGCAAAAAGCACATTTTTTAAAAGTATGCAGGATTTTCTTTTTTCTTCACAAAACTGTTTCTCCTACTGTCAATCATTTCTAGCTTTCATAAAAAAAGATACTCTAAAATGTGCACATTGACAAAGAAGAGATACTTCATTCTGTGAAAAAATACAACAGTGTGAAATCAGTTAATAATGGCTGAGTACCATAAAGGAAAACAACGCACTGAAATTAGACTATTCGAGGACACATGGGAGTGCAGCAACTTCTAATAAACAACACTCTCTTCTATATAAATCAATACTCATGATTGTGCAGATATTAATATGTGATTTTAAAAACATTTACTTATATTCTAAAGTTTGTCAAGCAATGGAGTTCAACTCGGGATGTAGAGATTTCTGAGATATTTGATATCATTTCAGGTCTGTACATATTCAAAATATTTTCAAATACTGCACTCACCTACCTTCTCAAGCATCCTTGGAGGCAAAATTCGCTCTGATGGCCCACCAATAAGATATATTCTTACAAGGACATGATTTCTTTCTACTGACAGCCCATCAATTATAAAGCTCCTAAAAAAAGAAACATCAATTCTGTATCTGTAACTGAATATGAATTAACTTTTAAATCATCTCTTACTTTGAAAAGGAAAAGCAAAAAAAATCTAGAAAATATCTAAGTTATTACCATATCAGAAAATACCAAGGACTATGGAATTTTTTATATACCATTGCCTGCTTTGCTAAGAAATAAACAAATAAGCAAAATATATTGTGAGATTAACAGTAGAATGTTTCCTTAATGAATACTCTATTTGAAAAAATGGGATTGAGGCATGGATTATTTTTTTACTGACAGTCATTGAATCCATATCATATGTTTCCCAAACTGATATAATGGCAGGTATATTTATTAGTATGAAAAATTATGAAAACCTCGTTTTGCAGAAAATTAAGAATTTATAATCAAGAGCTGACATAATTAAGAAAATAAGAAAAAAACTGGTAGGAAGAGAAATAAAATCTCGATCACTATATTTAAAGGATCAAAGACACATACGGTATGAGTTTAAAAGTGACATAACTTTGTGAAAAGAAATAAAAAAGACAAAAGGAAAAAGTACTAAATGTCGTATTCTTCCAAGCCCTCTCAAAAAAAAACACATAATCTTTTTGTGATATTTATATTTGAATTGACTTCTCTATCATGAAAAATACTCAATTCATATAGTAAGAAAACAAGCTATGCTGAAATTTACTGCCTAAAACCAACTGTAAAGGAAACTTATTAAACTTCTGTTCTAATTCCACCCTCTTTTTTCCTTTTCACCTGTGGTTCTCAGAGGTCTCAAGGATATTTTCTTCCTGAGCATGTAGTAACATGCTGGACACTTGATACTGAGCCTCCAAAAGGAGAAGAGCGTCCAGATCACAGCATACAACACTCAGTAACCTACGTAAAAGAGAAAAGTAAAACCAGGTAAAGTATATCTTGAAAGTATAGTGTGGGAACATTCTGGAAATTTTAGTGTAATTATTCAGTTTTCTTTTTTTTCTTTCTTTCTTCTCTTCTTTCTTCTGTTATTTAAGAAAGAATCTCCTCTACAGACCAGGTCAGCAAGTGCTGGGATTGTAGACGTGAGATACCGTATTTGGCCTTCAGATTTCACTTTATTACTTAAAACAGTTATAGAAGCTGTTCTTCAAAAGCTAGTGAGTAATTTATGATCTGTCTTTTTAAGCCTCCATCCAAATTTGTATGAAGACTACTACACTTCTCTTTTGTTTTTAATTATTATTTCTGCTCATACAAACTTAACAGGTACACCAGTCCCCTCCCTCTTTCTACCTTCCCCTGACCCCCCTGCTCCCCCCTCCCCTTCTCTCTCCCTCCCCATCCTCCACCCCACCCACAATCCCCGGAGCATCCTCTAATGTGCATGCCAAACTCTCCTCTGGGTCCTCCTCTCCAATGGGGTGCAAGGACCCAGGGGCATTTCCCAGAACCCTTTCTTGTGTTCTCCTTAAGCTTAGGAACACTACTGTGACTGTCAGTCCCTAGCCTCCAAGGCTGGATGCAGTGGTATACATCTGTAATCCCATCACTTTGAAAGCCGAAACAGAATATTACAGTGAATTCAAGGTCAGCCTTGACTACAGAGCAAGATCATGTCTTAATACAACAATAATAACCAAATAGTAATTCATCTCAACTTAATTTGAAATTTCTTCAGGAACATTAGCAATTCCATTAAAGTTACATATAAGCATTAAGTTTTCTCTTGTCAATTTCAGAAAGAATAACTTTGCTACTAACCTAAAACATGTTTACTAGATAAAAGGGCAATGTCAAAATTTATAGATGCATAGTCAAGTTGGAAACATTTAATCCACTGATTTATTGTAACATTATAAAGAGCTAAGCTGAAACCACATTTGTTCTCTTGATGCAAGAGAAAACACACTGATTAACTGTTCAAAATTAAACCTGATTCAAAAAAAAAAAAATTCCAAGGAGCTTCCTTATTGATTTACACAAATAGAACGATTAGAGAGATTTCCACAAGCTTCAAAACAAGTTAACCACCATGGTAACAGGTGACCATCAGTGTAGTAGTGACATGAGTACCAAGGAGACATCCAACAGATTTCTGATTGGACTCAAGACCTGCTTGTCAGAATGGTACCCATCCTTGTTAATGTGAAATAGAACAAGAACCTAAAAAAAAAAGATTAATAGGGAAGACAGCCAATAAACCTATAGGTAGGAAGACAATACATCGACCTGCTCTGTAGGCAGCTGTTATTATATCCATGGAATGGGCACATGCAGTGGAAATCTTTGGGTCTAAAGCTGGATGAGTGAAAGGTAATGCACATACCAATGGGGTTACCTGAAGAGAAGTAACATATTACAGTACGGAGGCCTGAACCACACAGGAGTAGACAAGCCAGAGTGAACCTAAAGTCCATAGAAGCATACAGGCAGAAGCATGGGACAGAATAGTGAAGGGAAGGGATGGAATGGGAGGGAGGGAGGGAAGAATACTCAATATGCTTGTAAAAGTAGAAAAGTTAATAATAAATAAATAATATAATATAATAATAAAAAAACGAGTTAACTAAACAAAAAAATTGGAGCATTCTACACTACTTGAAAGTCTGAGGCAAAAGCATCACAAGAGCTTGGCTGGACTGGGCAACTTATCAAGATCCTGTTTCAAAAGTATTTATAAAGGGTATATAAACTGGAAAAATTGCCTATCATATGCGAGGCCCTGAGTTCAATCTTCAGTAAAGCAAAAATAATACATTTTATAAAGAAAAATATTGATAAAATATGAAAATACAGTTTTGATCTTTATTCAAACATGTAAAAACTATAAGACTATTTCTGAATTACACAAGAAAAAAATGGAACAAATACTACATGAGATCAGGGAAATTATTTATTTTATTATATGCAGCTGACTATTGTGTTTTTAAAACATTTTTTAAAATCAGTTTTTAATCTGTTAAAGTTATATGCTGAATTACTCATAGGTAAATGTAATTATGTGAAATTCCCCTTAAGGCAAAAGAGTGTGTATGATGTGGGAGATGAGAGATGTAGGAATATTGGAAAATACTAATAATACATAAAGATATTGATGGCATTTGGAAAGTTCATGGAACATTTACCATTTTTTCATGTCCTTAGAAATTCTATGGATTTTGAATTTTTGTACAGTAGTAAGTTTTACCTCTTCAAAAATATACATAAATAAAGAAGAAAAAAGTTTGGTTCACAACTTTCTGAAAAGTTACTATGTCCTGCTATTCCCAAGAACCTGGAAACAATAACTAAATACACATTAAAAGTAAAGAAGAGAATGCACTTGCAAGAATTTAGAGAAATATTCTGCACATTTTAAAAAAGGAAAGAGATTCCATTGTTGTTTAGATACAGTACAGATGGAATCAAGATGAAAGCACAGACTTCTACTTTCAAGATGGTACTGTAAACTGGCATTCTCTTTTAATCTTAAAAACATAAAAGCATAGAGAAAAGAGAACAACAGCATATTGCAGACAATCTCAGCCATACAACAAGCTCAAGTTCAGCCAAAAGTGGTAAAAAAAAAAAAAAAATGTGCACATAGGTGCTGGGAAGATAGTTCCATTGGGAAATTTTATGTTGTGCAACATGAGTACCTGAGATTAACCTCCAGAACCCATGTGAAAAAAAAGGCAAAGTAGGGTAGCATATGTAATAATCATAATATTGGGAAGACAGAGAGAGGTGGGTTCCTGAGGATTGGTCAACCTGGCCTCTTTGGTAAGCTCCAGACTTACCAAAAGTGAGCAGCAGGGAACACTGCGAAGGAGGTGATGGTAAGAGTCTAAGAGCCTGAAGTGGGACAGTGGCAGGCCAGACATCATTTCCTGGACATTATGTAGCATTGATATACAAGATCTCATGGCAGATACGTATACTTTCCTAAGAACAGCTTGAGAACCTGATATCAACATTTCACTGTGGAAGGGGAAATATCTCAAGAAGCTCCACACCTCACTGAGACTGATGAAGACCAATGCTGATAGGGAAGAAAAGGAAGATGCTTTCCTCAGTGGTATACCCACTGATCTACAATAGTGGCTGGAATGTGAATCATGTCAGGCATAGGTCATCCAAGGCAAACTAGATGAAACACAGTGAGTAGGCCACACAAATGAAAAGACTGCAAATAGGAGGGAGTCTGGCAGGGGAAACAAAGGATGATATGATGAAAAGGAGAGGGATAGGATAGAATAGTAAGGGGTGAAAACATCAGAAATTCACTATATTCATGTATGCAACAGATAGATAGATAGATAAATAGATAGATAGATAGATAGATAGATAGATAGATAGACAGACAGACAGACAGACAGACAGACAGACAGACAGATAGATAGATAGATAGATAGATAGATAGATAGATAGATAGATAGATAGATAGACAGACAGACAGACAGATTTGTTATAAATGGTGCCTGATGGGTGATAACCAAGGTGACCTCTTATCTTCGCAATCACCAGCACACATATGCACACATGTGTACCCATATACCCACATACATTAAAAAGTACAAATAGTGATGAAGAAAGGAATTTGAGGGAGATTCTGACAGCAGCCCCTGGCATGAAAAGTCTATTCCTCAAAAATAAAGCTTTAAGAAAAAAACTTCTGAAAAAGGAGCACTATAACGTAAGAAGCAATCCTCAGTTCTCCACAGTGTGAAGAACAGAAAGGCAGCAGAGGAACACAGACCAGAAGGTCATTCTGTCCTGCATACTTCAGCCTTTGAAATTCTCTGTGAAGTCCTGAGAGCCATAGGCAGGATGGCATTTACCCTGGGAAGAGGAAATCTGTTAGTCATTCTAACTTGGCATGAATCATTATTTCAGGGCTGGATGAGAAATCTTCCAGATGAGAAATCAAGAAATTCTGTGTGAAAGACATCAATAAATGGTAGTCGAATCACATGAACAATTAGTGCTAAAGTGAAGGTGAGAAGATCAGCAGTTTTGTCTATTTTTTCTAAATTCTCAAACTATGTCAGATTCTTCAACTAACTCTGTATGCTTGGAATTTCATAAAGGGCACCATTTGGAAAACAGGTTGCTTAATAATTATTAAAAAGGAAGAAATAAAAAAGAGGTCAACTATTAATTATTGACTAAGTTAAAGAGATAATGATTAACAAACAGAAAACTGTGTCATAAGAGAACAGCCTGAAAAGGAAATTAATACACACATCCACATCCACACAAATACACTCACGGACACACACAGAAGCCTACAGAAAAATTTTAACATTGAACTGTAAAAATTAAGGATTTTCAATTACTGACATCCAGGGAAAAAAAAGTGAAATAATGTGATAGGATACACTTTTAAAGACATCGGAAAAAGCGAGGCCTGTAGGTACAATGTATTCTGGAGGCTGAAGCAGAATTTACATTCAAGGTCTGCCTGGGATACAAAGCAAGTTCAAAGCCGACTTAGTGAGACTCTGGCTCCTAAAATAAAAAAAAATAAAAAATAAAAAAAGCCGCTGGGAATGTAGTTCAATGGTAGAGCTCTTGCCAGGCATGAATCAGGTCCTTGGTTCAATTCCTAATGCCATAATGAAATAAAATAAAAGCACATAGAAATACTAGTTAGGAAATTGTCACTGAGAAAAAACAAGTCACGAACTCATGCATGTCAAATGCACAATATGCCCGGAGTAGACTGAACCCAAAGAGTCAGCAAGATGACGAAGCCTGGTAAGGTTAGTAAACTTACAGAAAAAAACAGAAAAACAAAAAGTCACCACATGTTGCTATATCCCCTGCTGTGTCAGCCTTGGAGGGGGGAGAGGGCCTCAAGGCGAATGGGTGAGCCTATGACAGGGTCACCACCAGACCCCGGGAATCAGGTGAGAAGCAGCAGTGGACGAGATGCCGCAGATTCAAAGTCATTCAGGGCGTTTTGGGCTTATATAAGGTCCCTCCTGGGGAGGAGGGGAGACAGCCGCCAGTCATTTAACTGTCTACTAAGTGTCCATTGCAGGTGCAGGTTAGATGGCCGCTTCCCATTGGTTGTTCATCCCTCCGCCTGCACAGTCCTCTGTTGGGACATGTCTGTACATGCCCAGGCCTGTCCGTAGCTGGGAGCCAGGCCAGGGCCTCCCTAATGCCACAACCACGATAGTCAGGTAAAAACATCACGTAATTGAAAAAGTTGAGGGAAAACACAAATAAAATCAAACAAAAAAAAAAAGATCAAGCTGGAAGGTAAGAATGTAAGAGTGGGAAGGCAGGAAGAAGTGATGTCAGACAGTAGCCACTGATCATTTCAGGCCTGTGATACCCAAGAACTCAATGTAACACCATCTACCTCCACTAGACCTCTCAAATACTTGCCCTAGCAACACTTCACAATGGAACAGAGATGATCCCATCAGACATGACGCTACCCTGAGGGGACTGTATGGGGTTAATGTTAGACAAAAAAGAGAGAACCTCTATTCTAGTTGATTGACTAATGGGCCATTTCCATTTTGACAGGTACCCAAGCACTAACTAGTGCAGGCATCCTAGCCCTAGCGAGTCCTCAATGGCTCACATGGAAACAAGAGAGAGAGAGGAAAGTGGGTGGGAAGAGAAGAAAGAAAGGGTGGGAGGGGATATGGGGCGGGGTAGGTAATAGACAATGAAAACACATAAAGTCATACTTAATGCAATGGAAGGATTAAAGTTATTCTAAAGAGATATTTGGTTCCTTTGGCTCTTAAGACTATAAATAATAGACCCTGCCGCCCCAAAGATGTCATTTCCCAAGAACATTATGCAATTAAAAAGTAAAAAGTGAAAATCTGATGTCACCCAGAAACACTAGTCTCCAGGAAGGAGACTGAACAAAGTTCTGATAATCTGTCAGATCAGTTTACAGGAAAGACAGGATAGTGATGATGGGCAGGACCACGCCTTCCCTGGACTGTTCAGTATACACACCTCTTGTCTTCTAAACTTTGATCTCATGTCAGAACCCCAAAGATGAACCTGCATCACTGGCCTCCCTTTTCCTCTTCTCAACGTGCCTACATTAAATAAATCCCCTTTTCTACTTTTCGCTATTATTTGCCTAATTGTTTGACCTATTGAACATGAGTGGCTGAACCTAGCTTGTTAGGCTGCCACAGCCAAAGCTGCCATCCTACATCTCTGGTAAGATTCTCAGAAACAGACAGAGCAACACTCCATCCAGCAGAACAATGGAACATGGAGAAGGTCCAACACTATCAAGTATAAAAATATATTATGCAGCTTTAGACTTCAGGTGGCATAGATATGCTGCAGAAGAAACTAAAGAAGCTCTGATGCTTGAAGGAATTCAGAATTATGTTAGTAGGTGGTACATCCTGCCTTATTGAATATGACAAGAAAGGAGGAAAAAAGACGAAGATAGTTCAAACAAGTAGGGTCACTTTATGATCAACCAAGAGATACACAGAGCAGGAAGGTTTAGGCAGAAATGACTCAACGCTCTTTCAGGCTACTAAATCACTGACCAGAGGATGAAAAAGACTATCAAGGTGTCTGTCCTGCTACATGAAAGGAGGGGGGTCTCAGTAACTAGGTGGCCAATGAGATTGATCCAATTGAATTAGAGGAATAACTCTAATTCAAGAGCAATCACAGGTCTAAACCAAATTCTCTTCAACAGAATAGGGGTGAATAAATTCTGACAGATGACATAAGACTGTTCAAACTATACAAGCACCAAGAATAGCTTAAAGTTTAGCAAATGTAATCTAGCAGTAAATTTAAAAATTAGTACAGTGGGACCACATATAATTCATCTCGGGAGGGAAAAAACAGTAAAATTATTAAGTATGTCTTGATGGAATTCATATTAATACAAAACAAAAAGACATGTGTAATCACTTCATCATACATGTAAAGGTTATTTGATTTAAGATACAACATCTTCTATTCTTTGTTATCCAAAAAAATGAAGCAAAAGGATTGAATTTGATTGGAAATAAAAAGCAAATCCCAATATAAGGAATAAAAATCACTAATAGGAAAAACAATGCACAGTATTGTCACAAAGAAAGTAAAACTGTCCACCGCCATTCTAAAGAAAAGAGTGAGGTTCTATTTTCAAGAGTCTAAGAATTCACTTGTCTTGAGATAGGGATAAGGAACACTGGTAGCCCGAGAAAGTATGTTAGAACAGACCGTCCAGGCTCTTGCCAGCTCCATCTACCCTCTGTCTGACACAGATGCTGATGAAAGACTTGGTAGAAGTGAGGAAGCAATATGTAGAGAGCATGGCAGACTTTGAACATGGGGGAAAGGATATTTCCAACATCAAGTCTCACCAGAAAATAAGCCTGCTGGATCGAAGCAACTGGAAGATCTATTGAAGCTGTTTGGAGAATAGAGAACATAATTTAAAACTTTGTGCTTTGGAGGCAGATGACCTCACTTATGCTACGAATATGGCTCCACTTGCCATTTTTAATAGTGACATTGATGAAGAATACCACTGAAGAAATGGCTTCTTTAATGCCACTAAAAGCCACAATCAAATGCAGAGATTTACATGCAGCAGTAAAAAATATGATAAAGCAATTTTCTTTGTTCACTGTCAGCACAACTGGAATAGTGACTGATGGTGCCTCATTGATGATTGGTGAGAGGAGGGACTTGTAAAGTTAATAGAAATAAAGGCAATTGAAACCCCAACTCAAGTTTAATGAAGTATCACTGCAAAGTATATCAGAAAATTTATGCATAAAAGCCTTAAAATGGGTACCATCAAGCTGTCATTGTGATTGTGAATCTCATAAGGACCAAGGGACTGAACCACTGCCAATTCCAGTAATTCCTTAAAAGTGTTGATGCTGACTGTGGTGGTATCATTTGCCAGAAGTAAGACAGACAAGTTGAGGTCAAATTGTGAAAATATTTTACATTATGAGACATATTATCAAGTCACTTGGGCTAACAAAGCCAAAACCTGTGTCAGAACTTGCCAATGAAAATTGGCTTACATATTTAGCATTTTTAAGGATTTGACCACCATTTAAATGAGTTAAACATGTGTTTTCAAGATGAGAACCAATTTATCAATACAGTGTTTAAAACTATAACCACATTCCAGATGAAAATGAAAGTATGGCAATCTCAAATGACAGCAAACAACTGTATACATTTGACACATTGAGTAAACACTATCCCATGAGCAGAGAAAAGACATATAGCCTTGCCTTTTACTTTTTTGGTTTTGTTTTATTTTGGGGGTCGATATAAGAACTTGAAAACAGATTCCAAGATTTCTGGAAAAATAATCAATATTCTGCATATTTGTGACTCTACTTTCTGTAGACATAATACGTTGCCGGCCAATTTTCAAATAGATGACTACAGCTATAATCTGGTATTCCACTTAAAGGAAAATTTGGCCAAATCTCTTTACCTGGCTTTCACAGGTTCTGTCTTCTTCAGGCAAATGTCACTTGCCCCACAATCATGCCTCACTCACACCATCAATTTTGGAAACACCTACGTTTGTGAGCAGCATTTTCAAGAATCAAGCACACTGAGAGCAGTTAGAACCAAGGGTCCAATGAGCACCTTCAGAAGTGAGAACCGCAGCTACTTCTGCCTATCCAGATACTGAGGCATTTGTTTCTCCAACATGCCAAATATCCTTCCAGTTTAACATACCCTCTTTGTTTTTACTTTCACAATAAAAGTTTTTAAGCAATGAAGCTTTATTACTTAGACAAGGTCATTTTCTCTATCACTGACTGCAAGCTTGGCACCTGCTTGATTTCAAGACTCAGAATAGGGCTCCACACAACTAGAACTATTATGTGAGGACATTGCGACTATGGGAGTAAGTATTAAAAAAATAAACATATACCCAACTCATTTGTTTGATCATCAGCTTTCATTATTGTCTATATTTTAATATGTGGGCCAAGACAGTTTTTCATCCAGTGTGACCCAAAGAAGTCAAAAGGGTGGACATCCTGTCCAAAATGTTAGTGTGATATACCTTTGGGTATGTCTGTGGAGGGCATTTCCAGATGACTAACTGAGATGAGAATATCCACTCAGGTGGCATGCTCTCATGGGCTGGGGTTCTGAACTGAGCAGAAAGAGAAACCCCAATAAGCTATCGTAACGTCATTCCCCTTGTTTAGCTTCCTGAGCCCCTGAGTGAGAGCAAGCAGCTCACGCTTATGCCCCCACGGCAGAGAGCTGTTCTGCCAACCAAGTCTTTCTAATATATGCCATACAGCACACTGTAAAACTTAAACAATTAAATCCACAAAGCTCTAAGTACTTTATGGAGGAAATGATAAAATTTTAATGAGAGTAATTAAACAATATTTAATTAAAAGGAGATGTATGGTATGTTTACAGATTGAAAAACTCAGTATTATAATGATGTCAATTAATCCAGTACTGATATATAAATTCAATATAGTGACAATAAAAATCCCAGTTGGGTAGTTTGTGTGAAAAGATCATTGTGAGTTTTATACAGAAAGAAAAGATCTGAAAGGAGTTTAAAAAAAGGGGAAAGGTATTTCTTTATCACTAATTGTAACTTATTACAGTGATGTATATAAGCAAAGCAATTAAAGGTTTGTATAAATATAAAACTGCAATTGAAAGAACATGAAAGTTAGAAAAGAATTCTGTATTTTCAGCTACATATTCATGCATAAAAATATGTACTGGATGTTCAATATGTAGTATATTTACAATTAATATTTACAATAGTGCAAACTTGGGAAAACCAAATGTCCATTTATTAACATAATATATAACCAAAATATGCATTTTATTACAAGGGAATATTATATGATGATTATTATATGATGATGAAATTGAACTATAGATACATGTACCATTATATATACATTATATATTATAAATATTTTTATAAATAAAATTTAAATTATGTATTTAAATGTATACAACATTATAAAGACATAATCCTAAAAAATGATCACAAACAACAGAGCTGTTTTGTTATCATTAATATAGAATTTAAAAAGAAACAAAATTAAGATATGTTATTTAGGAATGCATGTTTGGATAGCAAACATACAAGTGATATTTAAACAGTATAAAAAACCCGGGGCAGAGTAAACAAGGAGGAGGTGGAAGCGTCCGTGGTGGTTCCTGAATTCGCCCGTGGTTCTACACACACACACATACACACACACACACACACACACACACACACACACACGCACGCACGCACGCACGCACGCATACGCGCGCGCACGCGCATGTGTGCCCGCGCATACACGCACAATTGAATAATAAGTAATAATAATAAAAAAAGAATAAAAATTAAAAATAATGACAACTATTAGGAAAAGGGAAGAGCCATCACGTGTTAGCAAAGCATCTCACTTGATTAGAGCTGCAGAGCTACTTGCTCTACAATACTTTGTTAACTATTTTATTCAATATTTATATTTCATTAAAAATTAAGTGTTATATGAGGGTGGGTAATGGGGGAAAGTATATCATTATATCCATTAAAAGTATAAATGTCCATGTGACACATGAGCAAATTTAGAATACTAATAAGAGAGTACATTTTAATGACGATGCACATGGATTCTTGCCAGACTTGATATTTGCTATTTAATTATGCAATCATCTAGTAAACAGATCTTAATGGCTCACTAATCACACCAACATACTTGAAGAAAACAGCAGACTAAATATAGATGGAAATAGCACTTGAGTTAAAAAAGTCATAAAATAAAAGTAAATATAAAAAGTAAAAAGCATATAAATTTAATATTATATATGTAGCAAAGAAAAAAGTGACCAGAAAATGTATCTTAAGACATACATATAATATTTATAAACAATACTCAGGTTTGATTTTTATGAGCCCAACCCAAATACCCTAAAACTATGAAAAAAATGCTCATTTTTTTATTTGAAACAACCAGGAAATATTAAGAAGCATTCAAAACAATAAAAAATGTACTTTTCCAATGAAAATCAATAATTATCTATGTTTGTAATACACTGGAAAATGAGATGAAAATTTTCAGATTTTGGACACGTAAAAAAGTATAGAAATCATTTAAAATAAATTTACGTGGGCTGGAGAGATGACTCAGCCTCTGTCTCACAAGCAGAAGGTCCTGAATTCAGATCTCAGATCCCAGAAAAAAAAATACCACGAAGAAATGGAAGCAACCTGTACCTCCAGCCCTGGAAGGCACAGCATTAGAAATTCCAGGGTAAAGCAAAAAGGAGGTAGCACAATCCAGAGTGATTCCCAAAGTCATCCTTGGGTGCACACAGAGCCCTCTGATACATACAGACACAAACGCACACAGACACACATGCAAAAAATTTTTAAATTATACAAAGGTATCAATACAAGATATCAGTCTTAAAAGTACACACACACACACACACACACACACACACACACACACACACACACACACCCTTGATATAGTCAGAAGTACATTGACCATCTGTTCCTTCACCAAACCTTTGCAGGTTATGTCTTATTAAGTCACTGTTGTCAACAGAGAGACTAGGGAATCTTGGCAGATATTTTTAAATCCTCTGTAGGCCAATAGAACAGGGGATACAGCATATAATGAAGAGACCAAGTGGGTGCCCAAGGGAAAGGCTGATTACATCAAAGGCTTTCTTATTCCAGATGTACACTCAGCATCCATGGATTTACAGTGATCTATGAAACACTACTTCACTGTGGACTCAAGAAAGGTCACAGCACCCACAGAACACTGCTTCTAGCCAATAAGAAGAAAAGTTCGGAGCCAAGCAGCCACAATGTTACACATTCTGTCATGGTTTGAACTATGAATTGTCCCCCACATGCTCATGTGTTCGAATCTTCAGTTGTTTGGGAAGGTCATGGAACCTTTAGGAGGCAGAGCCATGGTGGAGAAAGATGGGCGCGGGGGGGGTGGGAGTCTAATTATCCCCTCCCTGCTCGAGTGAATGAGCTGGCTCTTGAACTTGAAGCAGCAGCTCTCGGCCTCCAGCTACTGCCAGTCAGCTAATGCCTTCCATGCCATAACGGACTGCATCTCCCCTCTGAAACCATAAGCTAAATAAATCTCTCTTTCTCCCATTAAGTTGCTTTGCTTTGGGTGTTGTCTCACTGCAACAGAGAAAGAATAACTGCTAAAGTCTATATGTTCCATGAATTGCTGATCTTAGATACTCATGAATAATGTGTTGAAAAAGCAGTATGGGGTAATGTGGGACATCACACCTTCTGCCTGAGGCTTCATCCTAGAAGGTGCTCTGAAGTGGAGAATAAGGCAGGTGTGTTTCTTTTGTAACTAATACGTGCATCTACGAACTAAGACGTCAAAGTCAAAGAAATGATTTCCTTTGTTTTCTGACCCCTCAACTTAGAGAGGGGGACTAATGGTCTTAAGATCTTAGTCAAATTAGAATGCTTCACCCAGAACTGCAAGTTTTAATTTTCTCCTAACCTTCTGCAATGCTTCATAATCCTAAGTCAATAAAACAGAATAAGATAACTGTGTTGTCTGAATGTCTGACTATGATTACCAACGGATAGGAGACTGCCACTATGCAAGGGGGCAAAGGTCAGAGAGAGGAATCAAGGGTCTAAAGGATGCCCATAGACTCTCCTAACAATATCACATCTGGCATTAAAAACCACTAAGGGTTCAAAACCTCTAAGAATGGAGCTTTCAATATAGAAATAAAACTTAGATATAAAAAAAACCCTAGCCATCTAAGCCTATTTTAGTAGTAAGCAAAAAAATGTAAAACAGGGTAACATAAGTATCAGTTAAAAACCTCACATCTAGGCTGGGGAGATGACTCAATGGCTAAAGTACTTGCCATGTGACCATAAGGACCTGAGTTTGAAGCCCCACAGTCCATGCAAGGCTGGATGTGGTAGCACAGAGCTGTGCTTTATGGTCAAATAAGAAACAGAGACAGGGGCTTCCCAGAAAGCTCGAAGGCCAGCTAGCCTAGCGTATGCAGGAGCAAAAGTACAGAGAAAATCTGTCTCAAACAAGGTGAAAGGTGAAAGTGACATCTCAAGTTACATTATGAACACCATACATGCTCTGTGACATGGCTACACACATACATATACATGCATACACAAATGCATACACATGTGTATGAGCATGCACACATATATACACAAGTACACACAAATAAACAGAGTTTTCTATTTAGGAAATCAGAAATACTCTTATTCTACAGTCTGCAATTCAAGTAACATACAAATATCCAATCTACCATTATAACAATACACATATCTGTAGAATATACCAATGTTTATCAGAAGTCAATATATACTTTGCATACACAACAATAAGCACACTTAGCAAAACTAAAGCCCAAGAATGCACTGCTTCTCATAGCAATGTGGTCAGGATCTGAGGCAAATCGGCTCACACCAAACATGTGCCAAGCCCCTATGAAATGTGTTTCTCAGTGATGATTGTAAAAGAACACTGGGCACTATCTTGGCCAAGCTGCTGAGGGCTAACACTGATTCTCTCACACAGCAGTCAACAAGGAAACTCCTAATCAAGCCCGGAAAAAGCTGAAATTTAAATATCAAAAAAAAAAAAAAAAAAACCCTGCGTAATTCATTTTTCCTTCACCTGATGCAGTTGAACTGTGACTCTTACACACATCTACATCCCCATTCCCTGTTTCCTGTTCTGTACTTATATAGTCCAATGTAATGCATCACCCACAAAAGGCTTATATATGCTGCAAGTTTAGTTCCCAATGCAATGTTTAGAGGTGAATACTTTCTGGAAGTGATTGGTTCCTGGGGCGCTGGACTAATGGATTCTTTTTTTTTTTTTTTTAATTTTTTTTATTATTATTATTTATTCAACTGTGTGCATATGCATGTGCGTGTGTGTGTGTGTGTGTGTGTGTGTGTGTGTGGGCGTGTGTAGAAGCACGGACGAATTCGCGAACCACCATGGACGCCTCTACCTCCTTCTGCCCCGGGATTCACAGGCTCCGCCCTACCAGGACCAGAAGCGCAGGCCGCCCCCGCTTCCGCCTGGCATCTATACGTGGGATCTGGGATCCGAACTCAGGACCTTCCGCCTGCAAGGCGGAGGCTTAACCCCTGAGCCACCTCTCCAGCCCCTAATGGATTCTTAATGGAATGAAATAGAAGGTGGTAGACTGTGGAAGGTGGATCCTGGCTGGAGGAAGTGGGCTGCAGGGCTGTGCCTCTGATCAGTATCTTTCCTCTGACCTCTTCCTCTATATGCCTCACCACACCCTCAGCCATGGGACCAAAAACAATGGAGGCAGCTGGCTGTGAGCTGAACCTCTGAAATCATGAACCAAAATGAACATCTCTGCCTTTCAGCTGCTTTTGTCAAGGATGTTCTCATAGATATAAGGAGCAGACAGCACACCCACCTACACTCCTACCAATCCTCCAACCCTGCTGGACTATCCCTTCCTTCCCTCTTCCCCTTATGTTCCTTTCTTCCACCTTCCTTCCTTCTCTCCCCTTCCACTCATCATTCTCTTCTCATCTCTCCTACCTCTTTTCCTCTTTCTCTCTCCTCCTCCTCCTCCTCCATAAAAATGGCTTTCCTTAATGTGAAATGTTTATTTAAACAATTTGAATCAAAATATATGGAAATAGAAACTAACCCATTCACTTCCTCTGGACGTATTTTTGAATATGATGAATCTTCTAGGAGCTTATAAATAACTCAATTCTAAGCTCTCTAAAAGTATCACTCTACTTTTAATTACTATAAACACTGCATGACACTTTAAAAATACTGCCATATCCTTATAGAAATGCCACTGGGTCCTTATATGTCATCGGAGAGGAGGACCCAGTGGAGAGTTAGGCGTACACAATAAAGGACTCTCTGGGAATTGGGGGGGGAGGCACTGGGGGATGGGGAGGGAGAGAAGGGGGAGGAGGGGGTTCGGGGGGAGGAGAGGGGAGGGAGGGAACTGGTAAAAAAATTTTAAAATGTATAATTAAATTTTTAATAAAAAAAAAATACTGCCATATCACTAGAGTAAGGTGGCAGGCACTCTTCAAGGGCAACAGGAGTGATTCTGTGCAGTTAAGCCTTACCTATCTTTATTCTGCACTTGAAGAAAATCCAAGCACATTCTCGGTTTATCTTCTGCCTGCAGTCACATCCCTTCTCTTTCTCCTGCCACTTTCTCCTGGTATTAATTCAGTGCATTCAAGAAGAAATGCACTTCCTTTCACGATACTCTGAATCTTTCTATGTGTGTATCATCACAGATTCTATAAAACATACTTCTACAGACTCTAATCATATACGGTGTGCTACATACACACACATGTATTCACATACATGTGCATATACCTTTGTGTATTCATACGCACGTGTATATATCTTAATTAGCCACATTCCATTCTTTCAGTATGAAAGTTTTCCTTCTGAAAGGCATGAACACAAAATTAGGACAAACCCACCTTCTTCCTACCTGACAATTAAAACCAAAAACAAGGCATGATTTGTACAAGCACTAGTCACACACATCAAGCATGCACCTGTGCTCTTCAAGTTTTAACATAGGTGGACAACACTGGTAGCAAAAAGAAAGGGGGCAGAGTACATCTGCCACCAGGACTTTACCTTAGAGACTGAACGGAGCTTTGGGGAACAAACTCACCATCTCTACTTATCAAATTCAGACTGGAGTTACAGAAATGTGCTGAAATCAGCAACTGGAGCTTGGTTTAGGTTTTTGTAAACAAACACAGAGTATTGTCTAGGGACATACTGATGACAAATTTTCATAGTATACAAATCCAAATGTTCTATAAAATTTTCGTATATCCTCAAAGCAAAGCTTAAACCTGAATACACAGACACAGAATTAATAAGGAACCAATTGTTGGCCAGATGAGGTGCACACCTTCAAAGTAATCCCCAGCACTTGACAGGTGGAAGCAAGAAGATGTTAGACTAAACTACACAGTAAAACTTCTGGATCAGAAAAACTATTAACAACACCAGAAACTATTGCACAAAAACTGCAGAGAGAACTTATGACCTAACCCGACAAGAAAATTACAGTTGAAAATGTAGATGGAGGAATCAAAACAAATAACATAGTAGGGCAAATAAATAAATAAGGTTATTATGAACAACAAGATGGCTCAGGAGATAAAGATTTTTTATACAAACCTGGCAACTTGAGTTTGATTCCTGGACCCCATATAGAGGAGTGAATGGATCCTTATAAACTGTCCCCTGACATCCACACATGTACAGAGAAATAAGTATATCTGCTTATTCCTATCAATCTATCGATCTATCTATCTATCTACCTACCTACCTATCATTTATCTACCTACTTACCTACCTATCAATGTACCTCTTTTTTCTCTTGACTATTAAATAAAACATTGCACTTGGCAGAAAATCAGCAAATATTTTCTGAATGAAAACTGAAAGAAAGAAGTTTCAGTAGGTTTCCAGAATAGAAAATGCTACAAAGCAAAATAAGTCACAAAATATCTAGCCTGAAAATGTGTTCACCCTTCAATACATCAAGACCAACTCAAAGCAATTATGAAGCAATAATTACGGGATCCACATATTTACTTGTAAATGAGTATAGTTTAAATTGTTTAGAGTATCGAAATAGCATAAAGAAAGAAAATCTGGATACCACAAACATTGAAATATTTATGTCTATCAATTATTTTAACAAAAAATAAAAATAAATACTAAGTATCTATATAGGTGTGTGTCATAGGTAGGTGCCAAGTTGACAGTTGAGAGTTTGAGCTCTGGGCACATTTGTAGAGAATTAGTGGTTGAGTTTAAGCACAGAGCAAACCCTCCAGGAGATTGTCTAGCTGATGGGTAAGGCTGAGTCCATGGTGGGTGGGACTAGGCCTTGGAATAAAATACAGAGAACTGGTTGAGGAGGTTGGCAACCTTGTGTATACTTGGCCAGACATGCTGGTCTGGCAAGTAAGGACTGTCCCTCTCCCAGATGTTACATGGATACAGTATGGCCAGTTCCTGGAGTTGGTGGGAGTGCTCCTGCTAAGATGGACAAACAACTGTAATCAGGAATTGTAAGAGAAAATAAACCACTTGTTCCCTTAAGCCATTTGATAGTGAATTTATCAGCAACTATGCAAGCTAACTGCTACAGTGTGCATGAATATATACATTGTGTGTATAAACTTTCAAAATGTAGATGAATTAGAGTCAGATTATATTCTAATTTCTGATATAAAAAAAGATTAAGAAAGGTAATTTTAACATTCTTTCTTATTACCAGTATTAATCAGATTTAAATCTAGTTAGCCTGGCTGACTGGGACTATATAATTAGTGATTTGCTGTAATGGAATATTAACACCCACTATGTTTATTGCATGCTAAAATAACCAGTCTATTTCTAATCTCAATTTATTTCTAAAACAAATATATTATGTTCTTCTGCTTAAAATTGTATTAAAGGTGAAACATTTTTTAAAAGCTAACTATGCAAAATATATTCATTATGCTGCATACAAAACTGACTGTTGGTAGATAAGCATAAAAAATAAAAAAAAAGATAAACCATTAATTTATATGCTACTCCGAAAATATAAATCCACTAGTTTTGTTTTGAATAAAATTAACAATAATTTGACTACATTACAGTATCAACTGAAGCAAAAAAGTAAGTTTTAGAGGAATGATATTAACATTTTAAAATATATTAAATTTGAATGTATGTTTAATTAAAATTGTTATATAAGGATTACATTACTAAAAATAAGCAATTATAGAACCTCTAACTAAAACTTAATTTGTAGCTTGATATAATGAAAATTGCTAATAGTAAATAATGCTATAATTATTTCCCCAGGAAATACACAGTTTTATGTGAAATAAAACACTTTAGGAATAACATAAATTTTTGTTAAATCCTACAGATGGTTGAGAAAATTTCAAGCAGCTTAACTTTGGAAGAATTGAAGTCTTTATGCAATTTAGATTTTTGCAAATAAAAGATAACTAAACAATCGGAATATACTGAGCAATATGGTAGACACAAAGAAAACTGCAAGTTTAGTAAGAGAGGAGAAAAGCTGCAAGTTTAGTAAGAGAGGCGAATAATTTAATCTAAAGGAATACCCATAAAGGCAAAGGACAAACAAGGAAAAGGAAAAGGAAAGGTCACAATGTGCTACAAGCAATTCACAGAGTTTCAGGAGTGAGCTAAATTTGCATATGCAGGAATAAGATGGTATTCAAGATAAAAACACATGAAAATAGGTCTTCAAGGAGGTAAGGAGTCTAATTGCCTCCGAGTACTAGTTCAGAATAGGCAAGGATAAGAAATAATGTACACAGGAAAGAAGACAGTCTTCAAACCCCTCCCACAAGTGGCTGGAATTGCTACTCACAACAGGAAGGAAGAGAGGAAGAGAAGCTTTTATACCAGCTCAGCATGTCATGAATCACTAATCTGAGAAACTCAGATCAATTTAATCTCCTTCTGGAGGGAAGAAAATATGGTCTCTGATTCATGAAGGCAGGTTTGGAATTAGGCAAAAGAACAAACTACTAATCCAGGAGTTTAAATGTATCTTTTGAGGGTTTGTTTACTGGAAGCTTGGTCCCAGACTTTTAGAAGATGGAACTTAGGTTAAGGTGACTAGGTAAAGGGGGCTGCCCCTTCATAAAGGAAGTCATTTCAGTTCCCATCAGCCATGGTTATTTTCCATAAGACCTTCGTTGTTACACAGTGAACAAGTCTGGCTCAGAATCCTTCTAGCTTCCTGTTCTCCACATGACTTCTTTCCTTTCTGCTTCCTCATGTGGCTACACTGCTAGGGGTTTTGGCCAGGACACCAGTATCATGCTGCTTGGACCTTCTAGCTGCAAGAATCAAAAATTATGAAACAAACAAAGATCTTCAAAATTTCCTAGCCTTAAGGATTTTGCAATAATATAAAATAGACCAAGACAGATAGGGAGACCAATGAAATCATTAATGCTATTGGCTTTCACAGCAGAATCGATCAATACTGTCTAAAAGTAAAATACAATGATGCTCAATGTCTCAAAATGTTTTCATAAATCTTTTTTCTTAACCTTATAGGACTCTTAGAGGGAATGCCCCTCAAATTAAAAAAAAAACTTATTTGAAATTGAGCAATTTCTTCCATTTCACTAAGATTTCTTTTCCACTTCTATAAAAATCCAGTTGGAACTTTAAATGGCAACTATCATTTCATTTCCATAACTACCTTTATTTCTATCCATCTTCCTTTACATATATACGGAGATGTCTACAATAATTTTCTTCAATGTTAATAATGACACTAAGAAACAAGGAGAATTTTGCTTAATTTATCTTACTCAATTTCCTTCACTTCCTAATTTCTTTAAAATAAAGATAAATTACTGCTTGGAAACAAAGAAAAAATTAAGATGACTTTCAGGATAAAGTAACTGAAGAGATGAATGGGCCACTTAATGAGACAAAAACAAAAAATTTATTTGATTTTTGTGGGAAGAGGAGAGGGAAAGCTCAGAGCTGTTTTAGTTTGTGAGCTGGGACGTCATGAGGTCGAATGTCCTAAGAACTATAAGCAGATGAGCAGTGACATGGTGCGGCATGGCACTTTCCTCTGGGCCCACTTGAGGCCATATTGGGCTTTGCCTGACCCTAAGAGAAAGCTCAGCAAGTGCATAGGTCCTCTGATGACACAAGCTACTGAAGCTAAGGTTGGGGGCAGGGAGAGTGGTGTTGGCTGCAGAATGTGAGAAGCCACAAATGAAAGAAGAGACTTCTCCTGCCAGCTGAGCACAGAAAGAGAGGACTACGGAGCAGGTTCAGTCACTCTAGCACAAGAGGCCCCAGGGTAGTTCTAGACAGTTCTAAGGCTTCATAGCAGTTAAGCCTGAAGAGACTGCTGAGTAGGACAGTCAAGAAGTTAGAGAGAGACCAGCTGGAGCAGCCCAGGAGCCTGGGGGAGACTCTCCTAACCAGGCATGAAGCAGAGAAACTCCAGAGTTTCATCGATGCTGGGGAGGAGGGGCTTTTGAGTGATGTAGCTGCCTTCAAAATGTCACTGCTCCTGTCAGTAACAATGACCCCCTGCTCCTATAAGTAACCCCAACAAGCTCACTGGTTCCTCAAGTTGGACATTAGTGTAATCATTACTTCGGTCTGTTGTCAAAGTACTATTTAGGGAGGAGAGACAGCTGAGTGATCTTCTGTGTGTATCAATGCTTGACTGCAAGCCTGGAAGACCTGAGTGGATCCTTGGAATCCACACAAAAGTAGGACCTCCACACATGTACCCTGGTGCATGTGTGTGCACACCACCCCCACACACAAACACATACCACAAATAATGAAATTAAAAAAAAACTAGAAGCAAATGTATAGGTGGATAAGAATACATGCCAGATTCAAGTCAAGGGCATTAGTATGTGAGATTACTTCCAGAATAAGATATAAAAATTGCATCTATAAGATAGTATAGTATCATAAAAACAAAAAGATAATTTTTTATGATTTTCTGAGACAGAGGTATATGTAGTCCAAGCCAAGCGTCAAACTCACTATGCAGCCCAGAATGATTTTAAACTCCTTTAAACTTTCCAATTGCTAAATTTATATCAAAATTCCTATTGATGCTACTTCTAGAGTTCTGAGGCAAAGAAAAAATATAGAGACTTGCGCAACTAACAGGAGACAGACAGGCTGATTGGATCACCACTAAAGAGGCTGTCACGATGAAGGTGTAATCGCAAGCACTGTTGTGACCATAAAGAGAAAAGAAAGGCAAAATACAAAGCACAGAAATAGAAGCTTCATATTCAACAATATTCTATGGTGTGAGCTACTATCACCATATATCAATGTACAACAAATAGTAGGCTGAATTAACTAGAAAAATACAAGTGAGTTATTTAACTTCAAATATTTTATACAAAAATACAACTGAGTTAACGATATTAGACTTCAAACATAATGAAAATAATATTTATTACTGTGGTGATTAATAATGATTGCCAACTTGACAGGATCTAGAATTTCCTAAGAGGCAAGTCTCAGAGCACATCAGAGAGGGATTTTTCTGGATTTGGATAATTGAGTTAGGAAGACTCATGATAAACATGAGAGCATCATTCTGTGGCCTGGGTAATAGCATTTGCCTCTCTTCCTTCCTGTGTAGACACAATGATTATTATTTCAAGCTCCTGCCACCATGACTTCCCCACCAAGCATACCACCAAACGATGAGCTACAATAAATCTTTCCACAATAAACTTTTCTAGGAGAAAAGTAACTAAGAAACGTTTGAAGAAAAACCTAAACACGTAGGTACATACACATCCAAGTGTTCCTTTTGAAAATTCCTAGATATGATAGAGCATCTAGAGACATGAGTTTAAGTAAACAATGAGGTGATTATAGATGCCTGTTTTCTTGACAATTCCCCTTCCCCAACTCTCCATCGACAGGATGAAACCAAAATGAAAGTAAGGAGGGATAGCCACAGAGCCTTGCCAGGCTCCAACAAGGCCCAGCCAGAGGAAGCCCCAGCAGGAAATACAAATAAATCCATTTAGTTCATCACAGGGAAAAAAAAAAGTACTCATCAAAAAGTAAAAAGTTAAGATATAAATTTTTCTCCAGAGACTGATTTTTTTTAATTTTCTCTGTCTTAACTTTAATGCCTTTACATAGTAAATTGCTATACAATGTCTAGAAACCTGATCATATAGCGAAAAATGTTTCGTGGCTAAGAAATAGAATACAGGGCTTAGAAATAAAGAACAGCAAGTACTGCCCTCTAGTACTATTCCTTCTACCATCTTATAGCTCTTGCCATGTGCCATGAACTGGTCTGAGCTTTTTGAATTTTTCATATTCAAGTCTCAAAGCTTTGTGAGGAAATTAATGCAATCATCCTAAATTTTACATATGTGTGACTGTGAATCCACCTCCTGTGACTACACAGACAGTCCTTAGGGCCTGAGATGCAAATTGCCCTCATACACTATGTCAATTATTGTTTTGAGTTCTCTGAGAAAGTACACACTAAGAAAACTGTTGGTATTCTCAATAGAGTTTATTGTCTGCTTCTCACTCAACTTAATGAATTCTAGTATTAAGTCTTTTTCCTAAAGAATACATAAAGAAAATATCACAAAAGAAATACAAAGGAGATAAAAAGAAACTTAACTCAGTGTTTTAATAAGAACAAGCCAATATCTATGTTCTATTATTACAAAACTGAGAAGCACATTTCATGTAAAAGGATGTTTTACTGAACAGACGGTTTTTATTTTTCAACTTTTTTTAATCCTTTGTAACTGCTTGTTATATCATTTATCTGATGTTAGAAACTCAAAATTAAAATTTAATGTGAAAGCATTCTGAGATAGAGGACAAACTACCAAAAGAGCTATAATACCTTCAGGAATTTTAAGTTTTCTTTGAGCCAGAAAGAAAGTCTAAAAATAAAGTTCGGCTATTAATGAGCATTAGAAGAATATGTTCAAGTATAGAGTCATAAAACATCCTACCAGTAGAGAACTCTGACTTCAGAAAAGGATTTTCACATTATCTTAGATAGCACATTATCACTGACCTCCCTCAGGCCTGAAAAAGTTTCTTTAGGATTAGAAAAAAAAAATTCATGAACCTGCAAAAATGGAAATTTTCTTTAATTTAACTGCTTTAAAAGACAGTCATTTGTAGGTGTGAAAGCCACCTATACATCTACCTATGATCAAAACATGTAGAATCTCCTAAGTCTCCTTAGGTTGTTTCCCTTCTGAATATGCTAAATATACAAAGTCAAGGAATATGAACTCAACTAGTAAAGTTTAAGTCTCAAGAAAAGTGAAGCTGAAGTGTAATTATCAATGCCAAGGAACAAAATATCAGTCACAAGATCAATCATTCTTGCCTAGGTCTGTTCAAGGCTTTACCATAGCAAGCATATAGTAAAAAATAAGAGATTGGAGAAGCTCTAAATCAACTAAGAAGCATCTTTCTGCAATGGAAAATAGGTAATAAAGAGAATCACAACTGGCCAAAGTGCAGAAAATGACTGTGGAGTGCTCAACTCTAAAGAGCACATCAAAATCACCCAAGCCTCAGGAACCTGGCATGAGAGGAGCTTGTGGGTGGAGAGAAATACTGCCAGACAGTATCTTCTGGTCAGGACAAGGATGCTACACCAAATCTCTACGGTAATGTCCATTTCCACAAGACTTGCACAATAAATGGTCTACTGACATTTCACCATGGATGAAGGAAGATCTCAAGAAACACTTCACCTCCCTGAGACACTATTTAAGGCTAATGTTAGACAGGGCAAGGCAGGCTTCTCTACTTAATGATTTACTCACTAATGAGTCATTTATTCCCCAGCAAGTACACAGACACTCGCCCGTACAAGCATCTCAGATGAAACCCAGTGGGCCATGCATGTAAAATAACATGAAAATAGAGGAGGACTGGCTGGAAAATATATGAATTGGGACAGAAGAGGGCATGGAATTCAATATTAACACATAAATCTTCTTTGCATTTATATAAGATTTCTCTAAAAAATACATTATTCCAAGGAAGTCCCATGTAGCTTCTGAGTAGACTCAATGAAACAGTCTTCAAGATGTCAAAATTAGAAGCTACTGATGCTATAAAGCCGAAGGTGAGGCCAAACTGACAGTGTCAAAACAGCAATGTCTTGTCTGTATATCATGGAATGATAAATTATCTTTAAATAATAAAAATAAATAAAAAATAATAATAATTTTTTAAATTTAACCTGTTTTATAAATTTTTAATGTAGTAATTTTTGTTCATTGGCAGTTTCATAGTTGAAATATGATGAATTTATGTCATTTTCAACCCTTATACCTCAATCCCATCCTCCTTCCTTCTCTCAATGTAAATCTTCCCAACTAATCTCCCTCTTAATTTCTTGTCTTTTTTTTCTTAAGCATGTGGCCCACTGAGGTTCATCTGGGTTTACTCTGTATTTGGAGAAGGGCAGCTACACCTCAATGGTATAACCACTGGTACAACATCCATGCCCCAGTAAGTAATAAGGTCCATTTTATACTATTTAACCTCATACACAACAGTACTAGGGATATAGTTCACCGGATGAAATGTTTGCTCTGCAAGCATGAGGCCAGGGGTCTGATTCCCAGAACCCACTTAAGAGTTGGGTATGTATCTGTAACCTTGAAGTGGGGTTGAGGAAAGACAGACAGATCTCTGGATCTCTGTCTAGCCAGTCTGGCAGAAACTGTGAGCTCCAAGTTCAGTGAGGTGGAAAGTGACTTAGAATACCCAGTGTGGGTCTCTGCACATATGTATTCATGCCCGTGTTCATGCACACCCACCATATGTATGCACATACAAAAGCATACATTACAATATTACAATATTTTTTACTTAACATCTAAAAGTATACTAAAACTTAGCACTTTACCTTAGACCAAAGATGTGTGACTGTTCATAATTGAATAAGGATCGAATCTTAGCTTCAGAGTTCAAAATGACAAGCCTATCAATTATATCCTGGAAAAAAAAAACAAACACTGTACTTAACATAAACTATTCAAATAATATCAAAGCAGTAAATTCTGAACCAGCCCAAATTATAAAATGAAATTGTGCTTAAAATAAATACCTAATAGCCGGGACGCACGCGAGGTCCAGCTGGGCTTCACCACGCTGCGACCCAGGTAATGTCGGTCCCCGCCCACCCCCAGATCCCCAGGCCGCCCAAGTGGACCCAGCTCCTCCCACCATCCAGCCAGAGCCATGCCCACAGGGCCTGGGAGGAGGAGAGGGCACCCCCTCTGCGCCCGGCCCCGCCCTCAGGTCCACAGGGTTTAAATAGCGCCCCGCCGACGCCCCATCCTCCCATCCCCTCCACTCCACTGCCCAGGACTAGCCTCACCATGCCACAATCTAGGTAAACTCGGTCCCGCCCACCCCCAGAGCCACAGGCCAAATAATTCAGTTTAGTGAAAAACGCACAGAAACTAAAAGAAGATCTTAAGAGTTAAAACAATGCCAAAGTCAAAGTGCAAATCCATGAGAAACAACATTCAAGTAAACAAATCTCCCACTGAAGGAATTAATCCCATAATGTTAGACTCCAACCAGAACAAACCCATGGAAAATGGCCAAGAAAGCCTGACACAGGATAACGATCTTCAAAATATGATCATTACCATGTTCAATACTATGAAAGAGGAAATCCAGGAGAAATTAAATAATCGAATCAATCGCTTTGAGGAGGAACACAACAGACACATGGAGGAGTTGAGAAAAACAGTGCAGAAACCAAAAACTGGCATACAGCAGTTAAAGGAGACTCAAGCAGAGTTTAAAACTGAGCTAAAAGACAAGTTATCTTATCAGCAGAACTAACATAGCAGAAAACAGAATTTCAGATCTTGAAGATAAAGTGGGAGTATTAACCAGCTCAATGGAAGAGATTGTTAAAGCCAAAAAGATGCTTGAGAGAAATATCCAGGAGATATGGGACACCCTGAAGAAGCCTAACATGCGTATTCATGGAATACCAGAGCAAGAATCTCAAAATACCACCCCTGAGGAAATTTTTCAAACGATCATCAAAGAAATGTTCCTCATCTACAAAAAGAGAGGCCCATCCATATACAAGAGGCATTCTACACCCCAAACAGATATGACCAAAACAGAAGCTCCCTACTGCAATTAATAGTCAAAACACTCCACATTCAAGATAAAGAACTGGTGCTGAGAGCTTCAAGGGAGAAAAAACAAGTCACTTTTAAAGGTAAACCCATTAAAATAACAAATGACTTCTCAATGGAAACACTAAAAGCAAGAAGAGCTTGGAGAGACATAATTCAAGTATTGAATGAGCAAAAATGTCAACCCAGGCTGATTTACCCTGCAAAACTATCCCTCATGATCTAGGGAGAAAGAAAAATCTTCCAGCACAAAGACAACTTGAAGGGATACATGTCCACCAAACCAAGCCTTCAAAAAATGCTAGAAATGGGGCTGGAGAGGTGGCTCAGGAGTTAAGCTTCCACCTTGCAGGCGGAAGGTCCTGAGTTCGGATCCCAGATCCCACATATAGACGCCAGGCGGAAGTGGGGGCAGCCTGCCCTTCTGGTCCTGGTAGGGCGGAGCCTGTGAATCCCGGGCAGAAGGAGGTGGAAGCGTCCATGGTGGTTCGCGAATTCGTCCGTGGTTCTACACACACACATACACACATGCGCGCATATACACACACACACGCACAATTGAATACATAATAATAATAATAAAAAAAATTTTTAAAAAATGCTAGAAATGATACTCAAGCATGAAGAAAAAAACAGGCATATTCAGGAGAATAGAAGGCAAATATAACACCATTAAAAGCAAAGAAATATACTTATAAACACTACTAAACATACTAAATGTCTGGAATCAAAAATAGTTTCACCATTATAACACTGAATGTTAATGGAATTAACTCACCGATCAAGAGACACAGATTACAAATTTGGATTAAAAATCACAATCCATCAATCTGCTGCCTGCAGGAAACCCATCTCACCACAAAAGATAGGCATGCCCTAAAAATGAAAAGGCTGGTCAATAATTCTACAAGCTAATGGAAGCAGAAAACAGGCAGGGGTAGACATTATGCTATCAGACAAAGTGGACTTCAAACCAAAGAAAATTATAAGAGACATGGATGGATACTACATTTTAGTCACAGGTACAATTCACAAGGAAGACTTCACAATACTGAACATATATGCACCCAATACGGGCCTCTCCACATTCAGTAAGAAAACCCTACAGCGTCTAAAGCAAGAAATCAACCCCCAAACGATAATTCTTGGGGATTTCAACACCGCCCTCTCAACATGGGATAGATCAACAGGTCAAAAGCTTAACAGAGACACTTTGGAACTTAATCAAACCCTGAAAGAAATGGACCTTACAGATCTCTATCGAACTTTTCACCCACGCACCAAAGAATACACATTTTTCTCAGCAGCACACGGAACATTCTCCAAAATAGATCACATACTGGGCCACAAAACAAATCTACACATGTACAAAAAAGTTGAAATTCTAACCTGTGCCCTGTCAGACCACCATGGCCTAAAGCTGGACATCCACAACACAACAAACAAGAGAAAATACACTAACTCCTGGAAACTTAACAATATGATGCTGAATGAAAACTGGATTCAGGAAGAAATTAAAAATGAAATTCAAGATTTCCTGAAAGTGAATGATAATGAAAATACAACTTACCAAAATCTCTGGGACACAATGAAAGCTGTCCTAAGAGGTAAGTTCATAGCTCTTAATGCCTACATCAAAAAAATGGAAACATCAGAAATAAATAACTTAACAATGCAGCTTAAAGCTTTAGAGAAACTAGAGCAATCTGATCCCAAAAGTAGTAGAAGAGAGGAGATTAGAAAAATAAGGGGATCAATATCTGAAATGGAGATTAAGAAAACGATAAAAAAATCAACCAGTCAAAAAGATGGTTCTTCGAAAAAAATCAATAAGATTGATACACCCCTAGCTAAATTAACCAAAAGCAAGAGAGAGAAAACCCAAATTAACAAAATTAGAAATGAACATGGAATTATCACTACTGATACCCAAGAAATCCAGAGAATTATAACACCATATTTCAAAAAATTATACTCTGTGAAGTTTGACAACACAAAGCCCTACCAGGACCAGAAACGCAGGCCGCCCCCGCTTCCGCCTGGCGTCTATACGTGGGATCTGGGATCCGAACTCAGGAGCTTCCGCCTGCAAGGCGGAGGCTTAATCCCTGAGCCACCTCTCCAGCCCCAAAAGAGATGGATGAATTTCTAAGTAAACACAACTTACCTAAATTGAATCAGGAAGTTGTGAATTATTTAAATAGTCCTATAACATAAAAGGAAATTGAAGAAGTAATCTCGAATCTTCCCACCAAAAAATGTCCTGGACCAGATGGATTCAGCACAGAATTCTACCAGACATTTAAGGAGTTAATAACACCAATACTCCTTAAACTGTTCCATCAAATAGCAAAGGAAGGAACACTACCAAATTCCTTCTATGAAGCTAATATCGTTTTAATCCCAAAACCTAATAAAGATTCACTTAAAAAAGAAAACTCTAGGACAATCTCTCTGATGAACACAGATGCAAAGATTCTCAACAAAGTCTTAGCAAATTGGATTCAAAAACATATTAAAAGGATCATTCACAGGGACCAAGTAGGCTTCATCCCCAGCACACAAGGTTGGTTCAACATATGCAAATCAATAAATGTAATTCATCATGTAAACCAGTCCAAAGTCCAAGACCACATGATACTCTCGATAGATGCAGAAAAAGCCTTTGACAAGATCCAACAGCCTTTTATGATCAAAACGCTAGAGACAGTAGGAATGGAAGGAACCTTTATCAATATAACAAAAGCTGTATACAACAAGCCCACAGCAAGGATTATGCTCAGTGGGGAACAATTGGAAGCATTCCCACTTCGATCAGGAACTAGACAAGGCTGTTCACTCTCACCACTTCTATTCAAAATTGCACTTGAGTAATCCCAAAAACTCCGCCAGGAAGCTCCTGGAACTAATTGAGAAGTTCAGCAGAGTGGCAGGATACGAAATAAACGTGCAAAAATCAGAGGCCTTCCTATATGCCCAGAATGAAAGAAGTAAAAAAGCCTTGAGAGAAACAATCCCATTTACTATAGCCCCTAAAAAAATGAAATACCTTGGTATAAACCTAACCAAGGAGGTAAAAGACCTTTACAGTGAAAACTTTAAAATCTTAAAGAAAGAAATAGCAGAAGACACCAGAAGGTAGAAAGACCTCCCTTGTTCCTGGACTGGCAGAATCAACATCGTAAAAATGACCATCCTACCAAAGGCAATATACAGATTCAATGCTATACCAATCAAAATCCCAAAGCAATTCTTCAAAGAAGTTGACCAAACAATCTCAAAGTTCATATAGAGGCACAAAAGACCCAGGACAGCAAAGACAATCCTGACAGAAACACTGCTGGAGGTATTACCATACCAAACCTAAGTGTATACTACAAATCCATAGTTATAAAGACAGCCTGGTACTGGCTCCAAAATAGACACACAAATCAATGGATAAGGATTGAAGACCCAGATATAATCCCACAAAATTACAGCCATTTGGTCTTTGACAAAGGGGCCCAAAAAATCCAATGGAAAAAGAACTGCATCTTCAACAAATGGTGCTGGCAAAACTGGATCTCCACATGCAGAAGATTAAAGCTCGACCCGTACTTGTCACCATGTACAAGACTTAATTCCAAATGGATCAAGGACCTTGATATCAGGCCAGAGACTATAAAAACCATAGTCGAAAGGATAGGGAACTCCCTCGAGCTGATTGGGCTTGGCCAACATTTCCTAAACAGACATCCAATGGCACAGTCACTGCTACCAACTCTCAGCAGTTAGGATCTTGTGAAATTAAAGAGCTTCTGTTCAGATAAAGAGATTGTCACACGAGCTCAAAGGCAACCCACAGAATGGGAGAAAATCTTCACTAACCACACATCTGATAGAACTCTGCTGTCCAGAGTGCACAAAGAACTTAGAAAACTAAACATCAAGGAAACCAATGGCCCAATTAAAAATTGGGACCTGGAACTTAAAAGAAACTTTACTAGGAATGAAATTAAAATGTCTAACAAATATCTTCAAAAATGCTCCACTTCCTTAGCCATCAGGGAAATCCAAATCAAAACTTCCCTGAGATATCATCTCACCCTGGTCAGGAGGGCAAAAATCCACAATACAAACAACAACAAATGCTGGAGAGGATGTGGAGAGAGGGGAAATCTCCTACATTGTTGGTGGGAATGCAGGCTCATACAGCCACTCTGGCGAGCCATCTGGAGATTCTTAAAGAAATTAAAGATTGAAATGCCATATGACCCTGCAATTCCACTTTTGGGTATAACCCCCCATGCAGAAGAGGTTCACCTCGATAGCACAAGCACAACGATGTTCATAGCAGCATTGTTTACAATAGCAAAGTCATGGAATCAACCCAAATGTCCAACAGTTGACGAGTGGATAAGGAAACCGTGGTACATCTATACAATGGAGTACTACTCAGCCATCAAAAATGATGAATTACTGGAATTTGCCGGGAAATGGATGTCATTAGAAACAATTATATTAAGTGAAGTATCCCAGACCCAGAAAATTAATCGCCGTATATACTCCCTCATAGGTGGCTCCTAGTACCAAACCCACCCAGCCCACCTAGAGACAGTAATTCCAAGGATTATGAACAGGAGGGATGGGGTAGGAGGGCCACACCAGAAACAAGGAGAGAAGGGACCATGTTAGAGCCGAGAAAATATGCCTCCATCAAGGACTCAAATAAGTAATAAGACATCTGATTAAGTTCACAGACTTTTGTTCCTGATCATTTACTACTGAGGGGGTATGATCTTACCAGAAGAGGAGGGCATATAGTCTGGCAGATAAAAAGTAACCATTGTGCAAATTGGTGATAGACCCCTCCCTCACTGTGGTTTCCCACTTTTATTACATCTACCTTTGAATGTGCTTTTATCACAAGACTCTAGTTTAACAGCTTTTTGTCTCTGGCCAGGGGGTAACATACAATGCCCACCAGGATGGAGTGAAGGGCATTGCAGGAGCAGCAAAACTGCAAAAGAAAATCAACAAACCACAATCGAGAACTTCAGAGACTCTATATCAACCACCTAGAACTAGGCCAGCTTAATCTCTCCCCATCCTGAAGCTCAGGGAAATTTGAGGAAGAGGGGGCGGTAAGAGTGTAAGAGCAAAAGGATGGGAGGAGCAATGATATGTAAAATACTCCATACAAGTTAGGGCTGAAGCAATCATAATTGGACTTTACATGCCCTGCGCATTGTCCAACACACTGTTGACCTCACAAAGTCTAGCATCTGCTAAAGGCACCAAGATCCTTGGAGGCAAGGGATTGGCAGCCACAGCAGTGTTCCTATACCTAAGGGGAACATGGGAAAGGGTTCAGGGAAAGGCCACTGGGTCCTTGTACGTCATTGGATTGGAGGGCCCAGAGGAAAATCAGGCATGCACAAGAAAGGACTCTCTGGGAATTGGGGCGGGAGGCACTGGGGGATGGGAAGGGAGGGGGGTGGGGAGAAGGAGCAGGGGGTACGGGGGGAGGAGGAGGGAGGGAGGGAACTGGTGTACCTATTAAGTTTGTATGAGCTGAAATAATAATAAAAAATGTATTAATAAAAAAATAAATAAATACATAATAAAGGAATGAATGAATGGATGATTGATAGATTAGACAGACGGATGGACGGACGGACAGACGGATTACAGATGACACAGTAGGGGTTGGCAAGATGGCTCAGCCTGTAAAAAGTGCTTGGTGTCTGAAGCCTAATTAACTGAATTGAATCCTCAAATCTATGTAAAAACGGGAGGGAGAAACAACTTGATAAAGTAGTATCTGAACTCCACATGGCTGCCATGGCATGCACATGCCCCAAATACACATCTCACACACACACACACACACACACACACACACACACACCACAAAAGCAAGAAAAACAACAATAATAATAAACAAGTAAAATGAAAATTTTTAGGTAAAAAGAAAAACACTGACGCCCTGCTTTCACAAGGATTTTCTTTATAGACCAATACTTAACATCTGTCATTGCTCACTTCCTTCATCAGCAAACTTACTACTTTCTGGTGAATTTAAATCAAAACAGAAGAATTTCAAGCAAACTTATCCATATTGCAATGATACCAACATTTAACATATTTTTCAGGTTGGGGAAATAGCTCATTGTGGGTAGAATAATTGCCTACCACTCATGAGGCCATGGGTTCTACCCTCAGCAGCATATAAACCACGCAAAGAGTCACATTCTTGCAGTTCCCACACTCAGAAGGTATAGGTGGGAGAGTCGGAGTTCAAGGCCATCCTTATATAGCAATTTGGAGGCAAGCCAGTGATACAAGAAACTTGTCAAAAAAATATTAAAAAGCACTAACAATTCTATTGCTATCTGTAGAAATTTGTAAGTAATACATTATTAGTATATGAGTTTAAATCAGCAACTATTAATGAACAATAAAAAAATAGAGACTTGTTTTTTTAAAGATCTATCACTGCCGTCTGCTCCTTTGCTGGGTAGTCCTTAGGCCAAGCACCCTATAACTAACGAACAGCTAAACTATTTATATTAGTATTCCTAGATAAGCAATCATATTCTCCTTAACTGTCCTACCTTTCTGTTCATTAGTTTATATAAGTGAAATTTGTACAGCTATCTGAACATGTTGCTAGGCCTATTTGACATCTGGTGACATCTGGTAGATCTGAAATTCTAGTTTGGAATCAAAGCACCGGATACAAAGAATAAACATGATTGAAAGAGACAGTATTACCAACAAACTAATGGAAGAGGAGATTGCAGCAATCTATCAGTGATAATGCAGTTTCAGAGAATAAATGTTACAGCAAAAAATTTCTTCTTCAAAGAGGATTACAGTGATGTATCACCACTCAGGGAGGAGAGCGAGGCTCATGGGGAGCCTGGCTCATGAAGGGCTTTGCTTCCTAAGCACCGGAGCGTGTCAGTGTGGGAATCAGCTTCTTAAATCAAGCTGCAGCTTCCCAGCAACAAGCCAGTGAAAATCATCAGAAATTCTACTTCGCAAAAGATACTTCAGAACATGTTCAACACACTAGCAAACCCAACTAAAACCAAGGCTAGAAAATTACAGAGGAAACCTGTGTAATGACCCAATGGAGTGTTGACTCTATTCACAGATGTCCCGGTGGCCATGCTGGTGCTGTCTGACTGCACAGGAAACAGGCAAGTGAAAGCAGTTCACTAGCAAAGGCCCAATATTCAAGTACCTGCCCTGCTAGGAGTGGCTTGCCGCTGCTTAGCCAGTCCAGTCTTTCCTTCCTGGACTTTCTCACAGTGGGAAGGTAGAAGAAAAGAAAAAATTCCGGCTTGCACATTTGATTAATTAAATACCTACCTTCCAAAATGCTTCTATGTCCTAATCCCCAGAACCTGTGAATGTCACCGTATTTGGGAAGAGGGTTTTGGCAGAGGTAATGAATTAAAAACCTTGATCACACTGATTATCCACAAGGGCTCTACAGCTAAGACAAACATGTTAACAAGAGTGATACTAAGAAGACTTCAATAGGGAAGACCATGGACAGACAAAGGCCGATTTAAAGTTAGGCCACCTAAGGCAGGGAGGAGCACAGGCTGAGGAGGCCAGGTAACAGGTGGGCTTGGTCCCTGGGAAGGAGCCCTGATGACATCTTTCCTCACTTCTGTCCATGACCTTCCACAGTTTCCTCCCACCTGACTGTTGTGACTACAAAGCACATTCAGCATCGATCTGTTCTGTTACCAAACTTAAGTATGTGATAGAGTAATGTTAATTACAAGCACCATGTTGTCCCATAAATCTTCAGGATTTTTTTCTCCCTGTACAACCAAAACTTTACACCACATGATTAATACTTGCTTCTTCACCCCCTACAGCCCTGCGCAGCCCTGGCGATCAGTACTCTACTCTCCATTTCTGCTGAATGTGACTATTTTACATTCATCCTGTCACACAGTATTTATTCTTGCACTGTATTGCACTTAGCATAATGACCTCCTTTAGCAGAACAGAAAACTAAGGTTTACCTGGTTGAAAGTCACACAACTACTTAAGTAGCAGAATCATAAAACTAGCTGCCAAAGCACTTAAGTGCTGAGAGATAAAATTAAACATAAAATACAAGTGAAAGACTTCAAGAAAAAAAGACTAGTTTGGTAATAAAAGTAGCTATTTTTTGTATTTTCTGTCATCACACCACAACACATAAAACAAAAACACGAGGAAAACAGTAATAATTAATATAATTCAGTATTACAGTACTAAGTAATACTTTCCTAATCTCTGCATGTATACAAATATTAATGTGTGTTTAGTTCACAAATACCCAAAGACAAGAAACTACAACTCCCCTAATGATTAAGCCAAGTTAATCATATGGGAAATTTTGAATATAAATTAAGTTTCAAATTAAATAAATATACATATACTGTCCTCATGGGTATAATGCATACTTCATTAAAATACAGGTCAAAAATATATTGGACTCCTTGGATATAATTTATTCCTAATTATCGCAGGCAATGTAGGAGCAGCACTGATATAGCTGGTACCATAACAAGTCATTTAAAACTCATATTGCTTTGTTTATATCAAGTTGCTTTCCTGGTTGAAAAGGGTTAGCCTTGCATTACAACACACTCTGGAACTATTTTATGTGACCCACACCAGCCTCATAGACACTCCAAAGTTGGTAATGCATGGATAAGTAATCCATGAGCCTTCAAACAATGAAGCCATTTCTTCACAGCTACATTGTCAAATCACATTTTTGCTACCAATCTCAAATAATAGAAGGGAAAAACTGAAAGGTAGTGACTTACAATAATGCATGTTGGAACTTCACGAAGAGAATATTCTGTCTTGTTAGGAAGATCTTGATTGCCTGTCAGCTCATAGACTGCAGGATTGGACAGCAGGTTGATCAGTGCTAGAAAAGACTAGGGTGGGAAAAAAGTCAAGTAAATGGATCATTTTTTCCAATTATCTCCTGGAAGCATCATTCATGTAAAAAGTTATAGCTATGTGAAAGTTAATTTGGATTTAATCTAGATATTCATTGTCAGTGTGAGATAGCTACATACATAGCAAAATCTAGTAAGGTAAACAGTAATACCAGCTGAAAATGTGACAAACTCCTGCAAAATAAATGCAAAACTCAGAAAACATGCTAGAATACTACACAATTCTTAGTAAGTTAGATATTGACCAAAAAAATGAAATTATCCACCTTTCTTACAGTGTGAGAAAATACATAAAAATAATTCTAAAGGACTCTATGGCAAGATGATAAAAATTACCTTTTAACAAATTTGCTGAAAATCCAAATAGCCTATATATTGCAGTTACTTTTCAAAAGTCATAGTTTTCCTACCAAAAAAGAATTCATTTTTTTCTGTTGTAATATTTTTTCCTTGATTTGTCCTTATTTTACTTATTTACTTTTCTAGTTTTACAAGCACATTAAGTACTTATCCTTGCTTTCCTCCATTTCCCCCTTCTTCCCCATCTATCCAGCCCACACCCTCCCACTCTCCTGCCTCACTGCTCCATAGACCCCCAGGGATCCCTCTGGCTTGTCTACTCTTGGGGCTCAGGCTGCTGTTGCATATCAAGTTGCCCCTCTTCTGGTCACCCCACTGCTAGAGGCATTTCCCTTCACTCATTCTGATGTAATTTTATGGAGTTATCTCTCCATGAAAATTTTAAGCTCTCCATTCTATTTTCATCTTCTTAAAAGCAAGTAGCTTTCTCACACAAATCTCATTCCTTGGCTCCCCAACTCCAAAGAGTTCCATGGATGCTGGTCATTAAACATCCAGCTAAGTCCAACCTGCTCAGTATGACTTCCAATGCACTTGACAAAAGGACTCTTCTCAGCCATCTATATTTACCATTAGTTCCCAACATGAAGTTACCAGTCAGTGAAATTCCTGGTGGTCTCCTTCTACTGACAGCCACCTCTACAAGCTTCTCCCACCCTATTAACATGCTTTCCTCCTGACCTCATCCACACTAACATTTTTAATATTTTTCCACTTATTTATTTACTTATTTAACTTAGGGTGGGGCCACACATGCCATAGATCATGTATGAAGATTGGCAGATAACATGAAGAAATCACTTCTCTCTTTCCACCATGTTTCAGGGATTGAATTCAAGCAGTCAGGCTTAGCAGCAAGCATCCATGGAGTCTTGCCTGCCCCACTCTAACATTTCAAATTTTGCAGCTGTCATTTCAGAAAACTTTCGCAATTGATTCCATCTATTTGTAAAAGCATTGCATCCTGAAAAAAACTTACAAATTTGTAAATCAAACTAAGAGTTTTCACTAGAATGATAATAAGATAAACGTTTAATTCCATCTCATTTAATTGAGACTCCAATAAGTGGCTTGATCAATAACTCAGTTACCAGAACGAATATGTATAAATTTTTTTTCAGACTAGGTTCATTTATTGCAAAAAATACCATGACCTTTAGGTGCTATTTAGCAGGGCAACCTCTAGTCCATTCCTTGTTTGTAGACCTGGAAAAGAGTCCACTTTACATATCCTCTTCTGTACTAAGCAAATGACAGTGGACATGTGGGAAATATGCAACACATGGAGTAGTTGGTAACAAATTCCATTTCTAGATTAAAAAAATGAACCTGCATTAACTTTAAGGTCCATATTTCCTTCCACAGGCAATGTCCTTTAAAAACAGAGATGAAATCTCTCCCTAACACTTAAAAACCATGCTGTTCAAAATTTAAAGCGAACATTTATGTGGATAGCAATAGCATTATCAAAGAATAGCAACCAAATAAAATGATTTAGTTAAAATTTACAAGTTAGTTGCTTAAAGAAAATACTACTTCAGAAGAAAAAGACATGCTATCAATGAAAGCACATCTGAGAAATAGGTCTACAAACTATATATGAAATGAATTACAAAGAAACTAGATAGTTTATGGTCATCTGGGAAACAGTAAACTAATTCACTAATCATGAGTTATTAGCTAAAAAGATGATTAACAGATTTCAATATATACTTTAAAAATCCAATTTAATATCCTAAGAATATGACTAAAGTAAAAAATAATGCAAGTTAAATGTGATTTATTATTTGAACATGCAAATATTTCTAACATTAATCCAGCATCATTTACATATGTCTAGGAATAAATTGTTTCCTTTCGGTAGTAACACATTATAGAAATTTAAATAATGTCCATTTTAATAGGAAAAGATTATAAATGTCATGCTAATACTGTTAAGACTTCTTATTTTCATGGATAGCACCTCTGAAATTTATGGAATCTCAGCTCTTCTCAGAAATACAGTTTGATACATGTATACTTGTATTAACTTCTGAAATACTACTCCAAACAAATTAAAGAGAGCTTTAGTGGAAAATAATTCAATGATTTCACTTGCAAAACAACCTGAACAGAATTTAAAAAGATGGGAAGAGTTCAGTAGATCATTTCTAGAAAAATAAAATACATTTCTCGTTCACTAGACATTTTTGAAGACAGTGTAGTGTGAAACTGTGATGCATTAAGCACTTGTGGAACTAAAAATATTTACAATGCTATTATTAACTCACAGAAGCACATTTAAAGGGTTGCTGTTTTTGGATATTATCTTAAAATTGGCAGCAGCACAAAACATTAATCTAACATCAATGGTTTTATTTACCTTAATTTATCTTTTTATTAATTTTTTATTTTTCTACTTTCACAAGCATGTTGAGTACTCATCCCTGCTTCCTTCCATTCCCCCTCCTCCCATCCTTTCCCTTCCCTTCAGCAATTCCTCCCACTCCCTTCCACCCTGCACCCCAAGGTTTACTCTGGCTTGTCTACTCTTGTGAGGTTCAGGTCTTTGTGGGAATATCAAGCAGACAGGCCCACTGATAGGGGCATTTCCCTTCACTTATGCAGCTTTAGTCTCCAAAGTTTCCACTGCATGTTCTTTTTTTTAAACTTTTTATTATTATTATTATTTATTCGATTGTGTGTGTATGCGTATGTATGTGTGTGTGTGTGTGTGTGTGTGTGTGTGTGTGTGTGTGTAGAACCATGGACGAATTCGGGAACTCATGGACCGCCTCCTTGTTTACTCTGCCCCGGGATTCACAGGCTCCGCCCTACCAGGACCGGAAACGCAGGCCGCCCCCGCTTCTGCCAGGCGCCTATACGTGGGGTCTAGGATCTGAACTCAGGACCTTCCGCCTGCAAGGCGGAGGCTTAGACCCTGAGCCACCTCTCCAGCCCCTTCACTGCCTGTTCTTATCTTTCTTGAGTTCCTAGATAGTCTATGGGGTATGTAACCAATCAATGTTTTATAAAATAGAATTTTATGCAATAATGCTAATGAAATTAGTGGAAGGTCAAGCAATGAGTATATTTTAAGACTGAAGCATACTACAATAACTTAAAATTTCAGACTTATTATTAAAAACCTTTCAGGTCCATATTCTATTCACTTGTTTACTCAAAATATTAAAGTATCAACATCCTATCAAAAAGTGTGCCAGATCCTAACAAAGTATGAATGAGGGAACAGCCCTTTCTGACAGAGCCGGAGGTGCAGTACAGGACACACTGTGAGATCACATAAAGCAGTACTCCAGATGGCCAGATGGGTCTGCCCTACAGAGTGGCATCAGAGGACATCGGGAGAACACTGCAGTGCAGTGAGGAGCTGCGGAGGCTTTGGCTCTGAGGCTGTCCTGAAGGCCCTGGCAATGTGCTATGTTAATGAGCTCTGTAAGTAAAGAAGCAAAGTGTTCTCAGAAAAGTCGAAATTATGTTTTACATTTCAGATATAATTCTCTGCAGGAAAATAATATGAATGGTGGGCAATAATAAGAAGAAAGAAATGAATTTAGATTTCAATGACAGAGATACTAATTATAACAATTGTACTAGAACTCGGCTAAGAAATATAAACGGATAGTGATCCAGAAAGATAATTCAGGAATTAGAGTGTTGCTCTGTGGCAGAACATATTTAGCATGTGCAAGATTCTCAGTTCATTCCCCAAACAAAGAAACAAACTAACAGTAAACTTCAGGAGAAGACAAGTTTGAGGAAGGAAGGAAAATTCAGTCAACTTTCAGTACAGTAGAAAGAAGAAAGACCATGATAACAATTTGATGGCTACTGATGGCTTCCATCATGTGAGCATTTACTTTCAGCAAAACACTGTACTGCGAGTATTTATGCATATTACCTATTTCAGTCAGCAATAGGACGTGAGATAGGCATCATTCTGAGAACATGCCTGATGTACTCTACAGCGTCTGCTTTGCAAACCACTATGAGACCAAGACACGCTTCATTTAGGAAATGGCCTTTTGTGCAATGGGGAAGAGTTTGTTTTCGGATGCTCTTTTACTGCTTTCTGATCTGTATGCCATCCTGCTTTTTCTTGCTTTATTGTACCAAAGCCTGATATAATGATAAAAAAAAGTTCACATGAATAAATAAGAAGGCTCAGTGGATAAAAGAGCCCATCCACAAATCTGACCACCTGAATTCAATACCAAGAACCTACATGGGAGGAGACAACTGAATTCTAGAATTGTCTTTTGATCTTCATATGTGTGCTACAGTACACACATCACTTCCTTCTCTCTCTCTCTCTCTCTCTGTCTCTCTCTCTCTCTCTCTGTGTTTGTGTGTGTATGTGTGTCTGTATGTCTGTTTGCCTCTGTCACTCACTATCCAGTAAAATTATTTAAATAAAAATATGATTTGGCCTTAAAAATCAGTTTTTCAAAAAAAATTTCATCAAAATGAAAAAGAAATATGCTGGATAATGTCTAAGTTGTGTAAAATGCTGATGCTCTGTCTACTGAAACTGAATTTCTCTTTTATGCTCAAAATGCTGATTTATAATTTCACTGGGGAATGCTAAACCAATTTTGCATTCTTAGGACACTCTTCATGTGATCATAACAAATAGTTCTTTGAAACACTGCTAGTGGGCATTTAATATTCTGTTAACTAGTCTTGATCTCTGTTCACAAGGGAGCTCAGTCTGCAAGTGCCACCTCTCCAGTACTCCTTCATTTTTCCATCAGTGATAATGTTTTGACATATATTTACAAGAGGACTTAGTCTAATTGCATTTATTTTTTATAATATCCTCTCTTGACTATGTCAGTGCTTTCTGGCCTCCTTCCCTTACAGTGTTTCTTCTACACTTTCTAAAAGAACTTATATGCAATTGGTGTCCATTGTCTGCAAACATTTCATAAAATCCAAAAATGAAACTGTTTTTTTCTGTGAGAAGGTTCTTAACAACAATTCAGTTTCTATAAAATAGCTGTATGACTTTTGCTATTGGATCAGTTTAGGTGTATTTTTTAACTGTAAGTTTTATTTTAATATGTAAAACAATATAATGAAGTAGATTATAATATTCAGGTGTAATCCATTAATAGCGGCAAGATCATTGATAAGATCCCTTTTCGTTCCTGACATTGGTAATCTTGTACCGATCCTTGAACAATCTAGTGAGGGAAGAACACATTTTTAAAAACTTGATTTATCTATCAAATTATTTATTAATTTTGCATATGTGTGTATATCAGAGAGCACTGTGTTTCCCTACAGAAGACCAAAGGTGACTTCAGGAATCATCCTGGTTTGCTTCTATGTCCTCTTTATTTTGCTTGGGGATTTTCCAGACTGTGCCCACCAAGGCTAGAAGTACAGGCTACCTGGTGTTTGTGTGTTTTGTTTTGTTTTCCTGCTCATACAAACATAAAAGGAACCCCTGTCCCCTCCCTCCCTACACCCCTCCCTGGATCTCCCTGTTCCCCACCCTCTTTGTCCGTTCCTTTCCCCCCTCCCTTCCTTTCTCCCAGTGCCCCCTTCCCCCATCTCTGAAGCATCCTTTAATGAGTATATCAAACTTTCCTCTGGGTCCTCCTCTCTGATGAGGTGTAAGGACTCTAGAACTCTTTCTTGTGTTCCCCTTAAGTATAGGAACACTATTGTGACTGTTAATCCCTTGCTTCTAAGGATCCTAGTGCCTTTAGTCCATGCCAGAATTTGAGGGGTCAACGATATGTTGGTCATTGCGCAGATCATGCAGAGTCCTGTTATAATTGCTTCGGCCCTAACTTGTGTGGAGTATCTTGTATATCACGACTCCTCCCATCCTTGTGCTCTTACAATCTTACCACCCCTTCTTGTGCAAATTTCCCTGAGCTTCAGGATGGGGAGAGATTAGGCAGGCCTGATTCCAGGTGGTTGTTATAGAGTCTCTGATGTTCTGAATTATGGTTTGTTGATGATTTTTTTTTCAATTTTGCTGTTCCTGCAATGCCCTTGGTTCCATCCTGATGGGTATTGGATGTCACCCCCTGGCCAGAGATAAAAACCTGTTAAATTAGAGTCTTGTTATAAGAGTCTATTCAAAGGTAGATGGAATAGAAATAGGAGACCGTGGTGAGAGAGGGGTCAATCACCCATTTGCAAAATGGTTACCTTCTATCTGGCAGCCTATATGCCCTCCCCTTCTAGTAAGATCATACCTCATTAGTTGGAAATGATCAGGAAGGAAAGTCTGTGAACTTAAGCAGATGTCTCATTACTTACTTGCACTCCTTGATGGTAGCCTATTTTCTCTGCTGTAACTTGGTCCCCTCTGTTTCTGGTGGGGCCCTCCTTCCCCATCTCTCCTGTTTATAATCTTTACAATTACTGTAGGTATTACAGAGATTTGTCTTTGAGTGTCTCTAAGTGAATTTGGCATGTCTGGGATTAATTTTCCGTGTCTGGGATACTTTACTCAATATAATTGTTTCTAATTCCATCCATTTCCTGGCAAATTGCATTATATCATCATTTTTGATGGCTGAGTAGTATTCCATTGTATAAATGTACCACATTTTCCTTATCCATTTGTCAACTGTTGGACATTTGGGCTGATTCCATAACTTTGCTATTGTAAACAGTGCAGCTATGAACTTTTTATGTGGGACCTGGGATATGAACTCAGGACCTTCTGCATGTGAGGCAATCTTAACCCCTGAACCGTCTCTCCAGCCTACAAGTATACATTTCAGTATTTTTTTTATATGTGTATATTTTTTTATTTTTTAATCTTTTTTTATTATTATTTCCGCTCATACAAACTTAACAGGTACACCGGTCCCCTCCCTCCCTCCACCTCCCCTGACCCCTCTGCTCCCCCCTCCCCTTCCTCCCCATCCCCCAGTGCCTTCCCACCCCCCAATCCCCAGAGCATCCTTTACTGTGCATGCCAAACTCTCCTCTGGGTCCTCCTCTCTGATGAGGTGCAAGGACCCAGGGGCATATCCCAGAACCCTTTCCTCTGTTCCCCTTAAGCTTAGGAACACTACTGTGACTATCAGTCCCTAGCCTCCAAGGATCCTAGTGCCTTTAGTCCATGCTAGACTTTGTGGGGTCAATAATGTGTTGGACATAGTGCAGGTCATGCAAAGCCCTATTATGATTGCTTCGGCACTAACTTGTGTGTAGTATCTGCATATCATTACTCCTCCCATCCTTGTGCTCTTACAATCTTACCGCCCCCTCTTCCACAAATTTCCCTGAGCCATTTCAGTAATTTTAAGGAGTTATTATATTTGTCACATTTCTCTAATTTACCTTTGTTCTATGTCATTAGTTTCTGCCCTATTTTTTATGATTCCTTTTTTTGCCTTTGGTTTGCTTTACATGTAATTTGCTTTTATTTTTCCTGTATGAGTGAAAACTTTAGTCATATATTTATCTTTATTATTATTACAAGCATTAATGTTAAAAATAACCCTATCAGCACTACTTCAACTACAGTTACAAATTTTGACATTTCATTTTCATTTGCACCCAACTTAGCATTTATATAAAGTCCCCTGAGAAATTCTTTATAAGCTAAATAAGTAGTAGATTGTTCATTTCCAGTGTGTGTGTGTGTGTGTGTGTGTGTGTGTGTGTGTGTGTGTGTGTGTGTGTATGCAAGAGCACTTGAGTGCATGGACCTGTGCAGGCCCAAGGGTGATTTCAGGAATCACCCTAGATTGTTCCACCTCCTCATTGCTTTGCTCTGGGGCTTCCCAGGCTCTGCCTTTCAGGGATGGAATTGGAGGCTGCTGTCATTTCTACCCAGCATTTTTACAGGGGATGTAGGGATCCAAACTCAGGTCCTTTTGCTTATTTTCCCAGACCAATTCTTTTAGTTCTTGATTTACTAATTCTACCTTCACAGAGAATATTATGTTAATTCTCATAGATTAATTTAGACTTGTATTAGCACAGTACATATTACATAGTGATTCCAAATAACTTAAATTTTGACTATCAGTGAAATTTATATCATAAAATAAAATATCTACATTTGTTCTATCAATTGTTTAAGCAAAGAAAACTCAACTGAATCCATGTTTGCCTATTTAATTCTTAAATTTACTTTAAGACTGTATATATGTTAAAACTATCATTAGGATACCAGACTTATGATCACATCTTATTAGCAATCATATTATGAAATTTTTCCTAATATTCAACAGTATTTATGTGACAATAAAAATACGTCATTGTATAGTGTTTCCATATATGTCTTTTTCATTTATTTACATGAAATTTCCTAAAGACAGCAATATAGTAGAATCTTCTTTTTCAGGTACTCTGAAAATCTCTACAATTATTTAAACATTTAATGTGATGGTCATTAATATGGATGCATTTGGGGTTACTGCTTCCTATTGTTTACTTTTTACCCTATTTTCATACTGTTTCTAACCTTATGGACTTTGATGTGATGTTCTGCTTTTAAAATTTGTTTTCAGTGTCATTAGCTAAACCTCTTTGCACTGCTCATCGGTGGCCTCTTAAGGGTCAATATGTATTTGTACGACAGTGGATATGTTAGCTCATCTCAAATGTTTAGTATATATGAAGGTTGCTAGCTACCTGTGCTTATAGCACTCAGGAAAAAAAATATTGTAACTGATGAACTAAGGTTTAAATTTTATTTACTATAAATTTATAGAGACACATGGAGGCTACTATCTGCCATACTGAAGAGCACAGGTAATATGGAGAAAAAAGAGATGGAAGAAAGGGGATGGAATATTCTGTTGTGTTGACACTCTATGACTGCCATTTAGAATAGAAAAAAAAATAGATCACAAAAATAAAAAGAGCTCATATGGAATAATTGAGACATAAGGCATCAGAACTGTTAACCTCTGCAAACTGCCATTATTTCTTGGCTATTCTAATATACAGATTAGGGAAAAATATAGTATGTTAGCTGAAAAAATTAGTTTATATAAATACATCTAACTCAAATTCAAAGAACTTGAATAAAGAGCCCTATAACATTAAACTTAAATTACAAATATTTCATACAGATTTACAATATTGTGCCATTTTTATGCTAATATGAAAAACCAAAAACACCTGCTTTTTTAAACATTTTGCGCATGCACACGTGTGAGAAACAGAGAGAATGTGTGTATCAGAGGTCACTATGTGTGCCTGGGGAGGCCCAAGGGTAACATTGAGAATCATCCTGAATTATTTCTATCTTCTTTTGGCTTTGCTCTGGGTTTTCACTAGGCTCCGCCTTCCGGAGTTGTTGAGTGCAGGTTGCCACCATTTTCTGTCTGGTGTTTGCATATAGGATCTAGAACTTGAACTCAGGAACTTCTGCTTGCATGACAAAGGTTTAACCCCCATCCACCTCTCCAGTTCCCAACACACCCTCTGCCACGGAAAAATTGCCACAAGCATGATCCTTCATGCTCCCTCACCGTTCCATCCTGAAAATTCAAATATCTACTAGTTATTAGTGTCTTTCCCTATCTTTCTCAGCATTATATGTGCCAGGTGTGCTAACAAGTGTTCTCTGAAACATTAGCTAAAATTTTCTTAGCTTCTATTGTGGAGGAATACTTTTCTGGGATTAGCACAATTTTAGGTTGACTATTTTGCTTTTCTCTTTCCTCTAAGAACAATAAAGTTGTTGCTTTGTTCTCTGGCCTATATTGCTTCTGACAAAACATCAGCAACCCTTCTCTTCTGTATTCTTATATGAGCTCCTTTTAAAAACATGTCTTCATTTCTTGTTGTCATAAAGTCTGTCATATGCCTTTGTATTTTCATTTTCGCGAACACTAACTGACATTCCTTGATATTCACTAATCCTCTCACTTGTAAATTTAAATTGTTCAATAAATTGGGTACTTTTCAGTAGTTTTAGTCAAATATGATTCTTCCCTGTTCTCTCATTTCTGGTGTTCTAACTGCTAAGTTAAACCTAATGACAGGACATACTCTCACAAAGGAAGCTTCTTCTTTTCTCCCATATCTGCTTCTCTGATTGTCATTTCTATGAACCTGCCTCTACTTCACCAACTAATTCTGCTGTTGTGCTCAAATCTTCTGATAAACCCATTTAGAAATTTTTATTTCTACCTGTTTCATCCGAGAATTTGTCTGGATCAATAAAATGGTTTATATTTCTCTACAAAGATCTAATTTATTCATTCAGATAAGCATTTTTTATGCTCTGTCCTTACAAAAAATAATCCATCATCTGTTTCACAATGAGCTTTAGTTGGCTGCCTCTGTCTTCAGTATGAGTCACATGCCTGCACTTCATTAAATGTCTAGCATTACTGGACAGTTTCCCACATTTCATGAGGATAGGGTATGGGGATCCTAGATTGTGTTACAGTCCCCAAAATAGCATATTTATCATCATCATCGTCAGTTAGCATAAAGAACAATGGGCTTCATATGGCATTTTCAGACATGTATGTCACATACTTTGTTCACATTTACTCACATTACCCTCCCTCATCCTCTTCCCACAGCCCACTAGCACCACTTCATCATACCGCACATGCATCACTCTGTTTTCATGTTCACTGTATGGGAAAAAATGTGATATCCATCTGAGTCTGGATGATTCTGCTTAACATAATTATATCTAATTCCATCCATTTTCCTACAAATAAATAGTTTCATTCTTTCTGGCTGAGCAAAACTCCATTGTGTATGTAAACATTTTATTCATTCATCTGTTGATAGACATTTAGACTGATTCTATATCACAAGTATTGTAAATAGCACAAACATGAACTTGCCTATATCAAAATGTCATAGCTGAATCATGAAGTAGTTCTAGTTTGAGTTTTTAGAAAAATCTCCATATCAACTGGCTTAATAACTATGCTCATTTACATCTCCATATTCAGTGTATAGTTTCTTCTCTCCACCTTAAACATTTACTTGATTTCTTGATGCCATGTGGACTGCAGTGAGATGGATTTTCAATGTAGCTCTCATTAGTGATTACTGATGACTAAAGTGTTGAACAGTATTTCAATGTTTATTGCCAATTTTCCTTTTTCACAACAGTTTATTCAATATATGACCCTGTTTATTTATTAGATGATTTGATTTGGGGTACTTTGGCGTTTAGAATTATTTACAGATTCTAGATAAGAACCACTGGCAAGTGTAGCACTAGGAAAGGTTTTCTTCTTTCTGCAGGCCCACTCTCCATTCTGATGACTCGCCTCTTGTTGTATAGCTTGTACATTTCATGAAATCCCATTTGTCAATTTGCATGATTATATTTCCAGAATGACTGGAACTCTTTTTCAGAACTCCCTTCTTATTCCTTTATCTTAATGTACTTTTCATCATTTTTCTATAGAAATTTCAAAGTACATGGATACCATATTACATTAACATCATTGACAGATTTTGGATTAATTTTTGTGCTTTGTGAATGATATAAATTCACTCTTGTTTTTCTACATATGGATATCTAATTTTTCCAGCACAATTTGTTGAAGAGGCTATCTTTTCTCCATTGCATATTTTGGCAACTTTACCCAAAAAAAGGTCTTTATTGTTGTGTGAATTTATATCAGACCCTCTATTCTATTCCATTGCTCATCATGTCTGTCTCTGTGTCACTCAGTTTTATGTCACTCTCTCATTATAATTATAGTGCTCTAGCATAATTTGATGTCAGGTACACTTCCGTCATTATTTCTGCTTAGAATTCTTTTGTGTTTCCACCTGAATTTTAGGATTGCTTTTCTGTTTCTGGATAATGTCACTAAAGTTTTAAGGACTATGCTGACTTTGCAAATCATTTTTTGGTAAGGTAGCCATTTTCCCAATATTAACTCTCTCAATACATGAATATGACATTCTTCCCATCTTCAACTTCTTTACTCAGTATTTCAAACAGGAGTCTTTGATGTCTTTGGTTAAGTTTGTTCAAAAACATTTTAGCTTATATTAGTACTTGTTAAGTTTACAAAATATATTAGCAAAATACTTTCAAAGCAATAAGCAGTTTCTTTATATGAAAAAAAGCACAAAAGTGGAATCATCCAATATGCCAATTAACAGAGGAATGGGTAATGACAACGTGTACACAATGGAATACAATTCAGCTATCAGAAAGGATGAAATTGTAGAAAATTTACTATTGAGTGAGGTATCTCAGATACATAAAGATAAGTACAGCATGTTCTCTCTTATATTTGGATGTCAGTACTGAAATCCTTCTCAATGTATTTCACTTAGAATTACCGTAAAGCCAGAAAATTTGAAAGGGACTAATGAATGGGAAGGTAGAAATGAGTGGTTAGAGAGAAACCTTTTGAAGTGTAGATTTATGATACCATGGCAAGTAGGATGAGGGAGGGAATAATTGGGAAAAATATCTAGGGGGATATGCAGGGATGTGATACAGAAGTGACTGGGGGACTTACAGAAAAATCCTAAGATTGTGGGGGGTAAGTCCATAGTAACCTCATATGCTAATAATATGTCAAATAAAAACATATCTTTTAAAGAAAAGAATAAGAATGGGAAACACCTATGCAGAGGAGCACAGAGTGAAGAAAAAAGGGCAAAAAAAAAAAAAAAAAAAAAAAAGGCTCAGAGATGATCCAGTTAGTACCCAGGGACAATTACAAATATACAATAGGAATGTGGCACCTCCTGATAAAATGGTGATCAGAGAGATCTCCAAGGCCTCCAAATGTTGGGCCTCATGGAGCCTGGGCCTGAGGCCTGGTGGAAATTCCTGAGCCTGACTAAAGTTTGGTGACCTGTCTCTGGCCTGCGAATTCCACATCAGGTGACTCAGCTTCTGACACCCTGATAAGGAGTAGCCCCTGCCTAGTTACTGCTTTCGTGGTGACCCTTTATTGGCCCTTACACCTCGCCCCCATCCCTATACCCCCACCCCTTCCCCCAACTCTATATAAAGTGCCTGCCTGATACAATAAAAAGAGATCCTGCTTTGACAAGTCTCCCGGCCTGGTGTGTTTCTCCCCGATGGTGAGGGGGGTCAAGGTCTTCGACATTCATTATTCTGCTCAGCCCCAGGGCCTGACCAGCTGGTCTGTGCAGCCTCTACACATCCCTTGTCGTGGAGTCCGACACCCAAATGATATAGGCTTTTGCCATTGCTCTTGGTTGCTCTCTAAAAAACCATCAGTGAGTCCCAATTACTGAACACATATGGATCACAGAAAATGGGCAAAATACATCAACTGGAGCTTGGTCTGAGAACTTCCTCTTTACTGGATAGCTTACACAGTACCAAGGAATACTGTGAAGCTATTGAGGGAAAGAAATAGTCACAGGCCTCATCGACTCATGAGATCTGCAAGTTGCAATTAAAATCACCATGGCAACAGGTGAACATCAGTACAATAGTGGCATGAGTATCAAGGAGAAAACCAACAGCTTTCTGATTGAACTCAAGACCGGTTTGACAGAATGGAATACATCCCTGTTACTATAAACTAGAAAAAGAACCTAAAAAAAGAAGGAACTAGATCAACAGGGAAAAATAGCCTATGAACCTATAGGTAGGAAGACAGTTCACTGAACTGCACTGTAAATAGCCTCTATTATTCTCAAAGATTTGAAGAGCACTTAGCACTCAGTCTAGAAGTCTTCTTCCACAACAGAGGTAAAGGATCTGAACACCCTGACAGGATGCAGCCCAGGGAAATAGATCAGTGAAGTGGGCAAACAATGGCAAGCCATAATATAGAGAGTACCAGCGACCAGGCAAGATTCACCCCAAATCAAGCCAACCTAATCTCTCCCCATCCTAAGGCTTTAGGAACCTCAAGGAAAAGGGGATGGTAAGACTGTAATATGGGAAAGACCTAAAGATAGGAAGGTCCACCATTGGACAAGACATTCCATCTAAAGTAGGGACTGTTCATCCAAGAACTCACTGCAGTGAGACTTGTCCTTACCAGATCCACATAATGACTGACATACCAACATGTCCCCACAGACTATTGAAGAACTCAAGTGGAAATACAGTGGAAACCTTGAGGACTAGAGCTAGATGAGTGAAGGGAAATGCCCCTGTCAGTGGGGTGACCCAAGGAGGGGCAACTTGATATGCCACAGAAACCTTAACCCCCACAAAAGTAGACAAGCTAGATGGAACCCTGGGGTCCATAGAAGAAGAAAGGCAGGAGGGTGTGAGTGAGTGGGATAGATAGATGAGGGGATGGAATAGGGGGAATGGATGGAAGCAGGAATATATACTAAATATGCTTATAAAACTAGGAAAACAAAATAAATATTTTTATTTAAAATAATTTTGTGTATAGAATAATGCTTTTACTATGACATTTTTGTACATATATATTATTGTTCTTTTCACATTTGCTTTCCTAATAACCTATATTTTTTTGAGACAAAGACTTAAGTATACTTAAGAGTTGAGGGCCTGGTGGCTGAGGGCAACTATTGAGGCCTGAACGTGGGAGAGATCAGAAAAGAATAGATAGCTTTAAGTCAGATGGGACAGGGGGAGATGGCCATGATAGTCTGGCGGGAAGAGGAAAAGAGAAGGGAATGGGTAGAGAGGCCTGAGGGTTTAGACAGCAAAAGAGAGAAGAAGAATAGAATCTGTACATTTTTTAAAACTTTATTTATTTTGCTTGTGTGTGTGTGTGTGTGTGTGTGTGTGTGTGTGTGTATCACAGGGCACTGTGTGTCCCTTGGAGGACCAACCTCCTTTTTGCTTCATTCTTGGATTTCCCAGGCTCCACCCACCAGATTCAGAAGTGCAGGCTGCCACTATTTCCAACGCCTGACTGGGTGGTGAGTAGTACGTGATATTTCAGAAAAGGTCATAAGTTTGGCTAGTGTATGGATCTGCCATATGTGCAGACAGTCTGGGATACCTTTACTGTACTTCTGTCTTTTCCAAGAATTTGCTTCATTTGTCAGTTGTCATATACCCCGTATTTCTTTTTCTGATTCCATAAGCTTTTCAGAGTACCCATTTTCATCTCTGGAACACTAGCTCATACTTGTTCTCAAACAAAAGTCTGCTAAATTAAGAATGACAAGCAATATTCTACCTTCCACTCTCTACCATTTTCTGCCAATTTTTGGTTGACTTGTGTACTTTTAACTAATTTATTTGAAATAACTTTTTATGTTTATGTTTGTACAAAAGTGAAGTAACCAATAACCTGAAAAAAGGTACTTAGGTAATTCTGGGTAGAGGTAATTTTTTGGCATCCTTTCACTAAAAATGTTAGGTTACCATGAATTCAGAGTTATGAATCATTACTTCAACTTGGTGCAATTTGGAGAATATGTTAAATGTATAAAAGCTATTGAGATTTAACAGAATATTATGCTAAGTGTTTAATGGAAAAAAAAGTACTGCACTTCTCAAAACAGCAGCCACCCCAGTGCTTCCTTCAAATAATGCAATCTCTTATCTCTTATCAAACCCAAGGGCAAAAAGCTTCTTGAATTTTTGCTTTGGTAAATTGGTTTGTGTTTGTTTCAGGGACCTTTTTTTTTTTTTTTTTCTTAACATATCTGGTATGTTATTGCTCCTTATTAAGAAAGGAAAACTCTAAATAAAAAATAACATAAAAGAAAGTATACATCTAAGATATTTTTCTCAAGAAATATTGGTGTTTTTGAAAGGAGAAAATTTGTTTTTGAAAGAGAAAAAAATAGATATTAAGAAGAAGGAAAGGCATACTTAAGAAAACTGTTGTTATAACTGACATAGGAAAAGTTATCAGAAAGTCTTTTCTGTGAGATATCCTTTCAATTTCCAAACTGCTTGTTACATCAGATAACTTTTTACCTTCTGACAACTCCGGTCAATAGGATCCACTGGAGTAGATCTAGGCTGGATCACCCGAACATCATCTCTTCCACATTCGAGATTGGACCATAATTCAGTTATAAGCGCATTAATAAACCCTAGGAAGAAGTATTATTTTGTCACATTTATAGTGTAATATTTCTTTTCTTTATGGAAGAAAGATACGATTACCCTTGTGAAATGACATGTTCACTCTCATAGGAGACAAACACTTGCATCTTACAGAGATAACAGTAATCTCTACCCATGATAGAAATGGCATCTGCTATTGGTAATATACTTTTATGATACCCATCACCATAAAACTCTTAATGAATAAATTATAAGAAACCATTTCCCTACAAGACTGCAAAGGCTGGATGTTCTGGATTGGGAGGAGGAAAAAGAAGGCAACAGCAGTAGACACACCAAACCTATGTTCACTTACTCCAATCTTCATTTTTATAATTCTATAACCTTAAGACAAATTCTGCATTTCATATAACTTTTGTTTCAATAGTCTTTCAATTTCTATGAGTAAAATACAATAAAGCTAAAGGTCAATATTGTACCTGATAACTCTTCAAATCATACAGAAAAGCAAAAACTTTACCATCTAATCACAAAGTCAGTTTGCTTATAATATTAGAAAAGTAAGAGTTCTCTGCAATAGAAAAAATTCAAACTCTGAACTGAGAATATCAGAGTTTGAATTATAAATCTGCCATTTATTAGTTGAACAGTCTTAAGAAAAATAAATTGCTTGAATTCTTAAGAAACCACCTCCCACATTTAAAAATTGAAGTAGAAATAGAAATTTGGGAATTGCCATCCATATAAATGGGAGAATAAAAGTGAAGTTCCTTAGTCCTATGAAAAGACTACATTTAACTCTCTCTCTCATGAAGTTTAACAGTGTGAAAAGGAAATAAGTCTACTATTTAAATATTTTATTAATAAATTAATGTGTATAACACTGCATAGACTTTATTGTAAATATAACAAAAATATGTGTGGCACTATGGATTCAGGGAGGCCCTAGGCCCGGCTTCAGAGAAGCCTGAACAAGGAACCATATAGGCAGAGGGATGGACAACCAATGGAATGGAGGTGTGAACACACAATGGGAAGGAGGGATGAACAACCAATGGGAAACAGCCATCTAACCTGGACACCTAGTAAACAGCTAAATGATTGGTGGCTGCTCTCCCCCTCCCCCTGAGTGGAGGGATGGCAACACCTAATTGGACCCTGACCCTATATAAGCCCAAATGCTTCCTGAATAAAGCTGAGTCTGCAGCCAACTCCTCCTCTGCCTGCTGCTTCTCGCCTGAGTCCCAGGGTCTGAGTGGTGACCCCGTCACCAGCTCCCCCATTCACCTTGCGCCCCCCTGCTATCCCCCTTTCCCCCCCCTCGCTGGCCTGGTGGGGATTCAGCAACAAATATGTTTAATTTTAGGATGTCACTGATGTAATTGTTGCAGTCTGCTCTTACGATTTCTGGTTACAGTTCTTAGTCCAGCTTGACGTGAGAGCATGCACCAACACCAGGGCTGAGGGAACTGGCCACACCGCATAATGGCTGAGAGATGGACAATCCTTACTTGCCAGACCAGCATGTCTGACCAAGTGAACAGAAGGATGCCAACTCTCTCAACCAGCTCTCTGTGATTTATCCAGGGCCTAATCCCACCCACCATGGGCTGGGTCTTCCCTATCAGCTAGACAATCTTCTTCAGGTTTGCTCTGGGCTTAACTCAACAATCAACTCTCTACAACTGTGCCCAGAGCTCAAATCCTCAGTCAAGTTGACACCTGTGCTTAACTATGACAGTAATGATTTAACAACTTTATGCTTTGAAATTATAATCGATATATCATCTCTATTATGAACTAGATCTTGTTCAGTGCTAAGTAAACCACAGTTTGGGCATATTAAAATCCCAAAGGTTTGCTTTCCTAGCATTCAACTAATACTGGAGAACATATACTGACAACAAATTTCTTTTTTGTTAATTTTTTTATTTATTATTTATTCAATTGTGTGTGTATGTGTGTGTGCACGTGTACGTATGTATGTATGTGTATGTATGTATGTGTGTGTAGAACCACGGTCGAATTCAGGAACCACCATGGACCGCTTCCACCTCCTCCTTGTTTACTCTGCCCGGAGATTCACAGGCTCCGCCCTACCAGGACCAGAAATGCAGGCAGCCCCCACTTCCGCCCGGCATCTATACGTGGGGTCTAGGATCCGAACTCAGGACCTTCCACCTGCAAGGCAGAGGCTTTAACCCCTGAGCCACCTCTCCAGCCCCCTAACAACAAATTTTAAAGAAAGAATGAAATCTATAGTGAGACAAATGTTTTCCAGAAGAGAAATACAGGAGGGAAAGAAGGTAGTGCAAATGTGTGCGAGCTATGATGAGTGTATGTTTTGACACATATGCAAAGCCACAGAACTAAACACTACATGATTCTGTCAGATGTGATTGCATCAAAATAGAAGGACATCGTTTTGGTTTATAAAATGAAGAGAAATTCTTTATGATCAAATGTATATTAGGGACTACTTTAAGAAGGAGAGACAGAAAAATACACATTTCGTAAGAAAAAAGTTATCTAGTAGAATTTCGTGAAAGAGCAAAGATAATCCTATAGTCTTATGATGCAGAAAATTGGCAAAAAAAAGCTCTTGTCCTCGATCATACCAACCAAATTTTCAATTGGTTTGGTCATTGTATTCACAATAACTAAAAATTTATTCATGAAGAAAAAAGACTTACCTGAATTTTGTAATGCAACTGCACCTGCTGCCGTTGATGCCATTTGCACAACCAAAACTCCATAGCCAAATTTCTTCTGCCTGTTGATCTAACAAAATGATCCACAATGAGAAGCAAATAGTCACAAATGCTGGAGAAAAAAAACACCACACAATGAATTTGTACCAAGCTCTAGATTGAGGGCTAATTTGGGTCTTCTTATCTTAGTTCTTGGTGCTGACTCAGCTCCTTGACGTTATGTGTCACTTATCACTCCTAGCCTGAGTCTTCCCACATATAAAGTAAGGGACTTAGATGAGAAGAATAATAATATTGTCTTCAACTGTAAACTTTATTAATGTACAATTAATTTGAGGACTAGTTCTTCATTCATAAATATAGCAAATTACCAGACTCTAAAATGGGCTTTTAAGTCATTAAAAACTTTGAACTTAACAATGGTTTTTCCTTAAAAAATACTGTTTTTAGACAGGATGTGATTTTTCTTTCTAAGGAATGGAACTATCCAAGTCAATTTCTGAAAAAGTATTGTGTAAAATCATTAAGTAACATCATTTTTCAAAGAAACTACATATTCAGGAAAAAATGGAAGTGAGCTATTTCTCAATTTAATCAGAATTAAGGATATAAAGAGACAATAGCTTGCTATTTGTCAGGCACTGCTGAAGTCAGGCTAGTTTATAAGACATTTGACTTCTAAACAGAACTAGCCATTGAGAGTTTATTTTTTAAAACATTTCATCAAAAATATACATTTAGGAGTGGAGAGATGGCTCAGGGGTTAAGACTCTGTCTCACAAGCATAAAGTCTTGTGTTCAAATCCCAGGTCCCATCAGGCAGAAACTGCAGAGGTCTGCACTGCCAGCCCTGGTAGGTGGAGCCTGGGAAATCCCAGAGCAAAACAAGGAGGAGGTAGAAGCAATCAAGGATGATTCCCAAAGTCACCCTTGGTTTTCCTCAGGTACACAGTGCCCTCTGATACACACACACACACACACACACACCAAAAAAAAAAGAGAGAGAGAAGCATAGAAATGTCACAAAGGCCCCCGAACAGTATAGGGTTTTATCATTGCTCTTGGTTGCTCTCCAAAAATTGCCAGTAAGATCCTATTACTGAAGATGCAATACAAATGGATCCTAGAACATGGGCAAAATATATTAACTTAACTTTAACTAAGGACTTTCTCCTTGCTGGATAGCTTACACAGTACCAAGGAATACTATGGAAGCTGCTGGAGAAGAGAAATAATCACAAACTCCCATCAACAGCATGAGATCTGCAAGTTGCAGTGTAAATCAACATGACAACAAGTGACCACCAGTGTAAGAGTGGCATGTCAGAATGGTACACAATCCCTGTTACTGTAAGCTAGAACAAGAAATTTTAAAAAGGGAAGGAAATAGATCAATAGAGAAGACAGCCAACAGATCTATAGGTAGGAAGACAATACATCAAACTGCTCTGTAGGCAGCTGTTATTATAACCATAGAATGGGCACTTACAGTGGAAATCTTTGAGTCTCAGCTAGATGTGTGAAGGGAACTGCACTTATCAGTGAGGTGGCCTCAATTAAAGTAACTTGATACACAGAGCCCTGAGCCCCGACAGGAGTAGACAAGCCAGAGTGAACACTGGGGTCCATACATATGGAAGGGTGGGAGGAGGGAGGGAAGCTGGGATGAAGTTCAATATGCTTGTAAATGTAGAAAAATAAATTTTAAAAATCTACTTAATTGCAACCTTTAAAATATAATACATACTCAGTTAACACAAAAATGTAACTGAAAAGAAACCAAAGAGTAACATGAAAATTTGGTTCATTTTAGCAATTATTCAGTGTTTATATCTTTATTTTAATGTATATTAACATTATTTTTAAACTGTATAAATTATGAATTCACATGTTTTCATCATCTATCTCCACCCTGCTTCTCTTCTCAGTTTTCCTCTTTTCAGCTCCCACTGTTCCCCTCTATCTCCTGCATCTCCCTATATGTGTGAACCACTGAGATACCTGTAGAATACCTGCAGTAGTTAGTACTTGGGCACTTGTCAGGGTGAAAATGGCCTACCAGTGGATAAAATGCAGAATATTGAGGCTCCCCCTCTTTTGTCTAGCACTACTCCCATGCAATCTCTCAGGGTACTGTCATATCTGATTGGATCTTCCCTGTTCTATTGCAAAGTGATGTTAGGTCAGCTATTGAGCAATTGTTGAGGTCTAGTAGAAGATGACAGCATTGCATTGAGTTCTTGGATACCACAGCACTGACATGAACAGTAGCTACTGTCTGATTTACTTCTCCCAAACCTGCAACTGGTGGTGGGGGGGGTAACTTATTTGTCCTGTTTAGGGTCATTGTGCTTGTATCTTCACAGAGTTACTTTCTTTGTTAGTCCTGGTAATAGTTTAGATGTCAAGTTGACAATTAGCTAAGCCTTTAGGCAAATTGAGCCTCTGAACAATCCTGCATGAGATTATCTAACTAATGTGGAAAGATCCAGCCCATGGTAAGTAGGACCATGAGCAGATAGATAAAATGAAGAGCATATTAGTTGGATTTCGTAGGCATACTAGATTCTGGCATATGTCCTGAGGATATGGAATGACCTGTTTCCTAGGCTCCTGATCTTGATACAGACTCTTCCACCATCATAAAGGTTTATAACCTCCAAATAAACCCAAATGAAGAAACCTCCTTGTTCCCTAAATTGTATGGGTCATGAAGTTTTCATAGTAACAGAAATGTGAAACTGAGACATTGTGTTTACCATTTTTCTTAATTTAAATCCCATTCTCTGAACCTAGATAACATATAAGTTCAGGAGACAAATATCTACACTTTTCTCTTTCTGCTTCCACAATGAAAAGCACCTTACTCATCATTCCTGCTGGCTTTCATCATTCATATACTGCCAATCATGGAGTTTGTACACTCCTCATTGGCTACTGAAAAGAGAAAAATTTTTTTACCAAATAACATTTAGGCTTCATGTCCACTATCAAAGATAAAAAGAACTCTGGATTTAGTCTTACTGCTGTAACTAGCCAGCTAATAGATCCCCAAAACAGAATTTACAGATACTATAAAAAGGACCTAAGAGTCATGCTTTCTTGCAAAGTATCTGAGGATCTAAATAACAAAGATATCCTGAATTGCAGAGCAGCAAGCAGCAAGTTGAGATGGTAGTACTGATGAGAAGAATATAGCACTGTAACTTGTAAAATCTGAAGTTAAGGGACAGTATTTTCCCTGCAAATAACTACTGTGATGCAAATACTGAGATTTTAGTTTTTTTTAAATACTTAGTACATGTGTGCATGAAATCATGCATATGTCATGTGTGTGTGTTTGTGTGTGTGTGTGTGTGCAGATGTGTGTGTAGACACAGGCATGCCAGGTTGGAGAGCAGAGGAAAACTTGGCAGTGTGTCCACTCCTTCCTCCATGTAGGCTCAACAGGTCTCAGGCTTGGGAGGCAAGTGTTCTCACAACTCAGCCATCTCATGGGTCTGAAGTTTAAAAATTTAAAAACTTAAAAAAGGTTGTCTAATTCTAGATGTAACATCCATAGTCATGTCTGTATGATGTGACATATCTGAATGGAAAGAATCCATGTGGGAACTGCTGGCAATTTTCAAAGCCGTGGACAATGTAAACCAAACAGAAAACCTAAATGGCACACGAGGAGAAATTCAAATCCAGCTATGGAAGAACTCAAAATAAAATGAAATACGTTAACATAAAAAGTCTGAATGAATTTTACATTTTCTAAAAGAAGAGTACATATGCACACACAGCTCAGGGAGTAGGACACATATTAAACACTTAAATGTGGAGCCCGGGGTTGCGAAATGATATAAAGATGAAATGGAAGGAGCAATCAGGACTGACAATAGAGTCAATAAATAAAATAAAGTAGGAACCTTGAACAGATAGATGAAGACAGTCTGCCATAGACTAAGACAGAGAAAATTCTCTATACCTAGGGCTCACTTCAAAATAAAAATGTGTCTGCCCATACAAACCAAATATCACAAGACCATGAACTAACAAAGATACATTTATTGATCAAATAAAGTTCAGGTCCATGATTCAGAAAATATTCATTCTCCACAGGCAGAAAGAACAAGAAGGCGTGTTTGCCTTCTTATCATTATGGACAAAAGCAGTAAATTTGAATCGAAGACAGTAAAACCAACCTAATAAGGTCAAACAAAACAGCTGCGAGAGACAAAAGAAGACACTCAAGGCACAGAGACAATTGAGCTTGTAAAGTGTTTGCAAGCAGGCGGAGCAGAGTTCAATCCCCCAAGAAACTGCATCCAAAAAAAAGAGTATCTTGCATATCATTGGCCCTCCCCATCTTTAGGCCCTTACAAGTTAGCCCTGCAGCAGCCAGAATTGGATTTTGCCTGACCTGCACAAGTCTAGCATGGGTCACAGGCAGCAGAATCCTTACAGGCAAGGGATTAACAGTTATAATGGAGTTCCCATACAAATGGGGAGCCCAAAAAGGGGCTCTGGGCTACGCCTCAGTAGAGTCCTGAGCCCTCATTGGGGTGGAGGACTCAGAGAGAAGTTTGTCACTCACACAAAAGGATGCTCCAGGGGGTGGGAGGGAAGAAGGGCTAGGTTCTGGGAGAGGGAGAGGGAGGGAAGGGGTGAAAGGAAGAAGGGAAAGCGGGGAGAGTGCAAGGGAGAATGATTGGGGAAGGGATGAGGGAGGGAGAGGACAAGGGTCCCTATTGAGCTTATATGATCAGGAAAAAAAAATAAAATTGTGGGAGAAAAAAAAAGTGCAATGTATTTATAGTCCCAGTGCTGAGAAAGAAGAAACAGAAGTCTCCAACCCTGAGGCACACTCCCAGCCAGTGTGGGCAAACCAGCAAGCTCCTGAGTGTGTGGGACCCTGTCTCAAAACATAAAGCAGACAATAACTGAGAAGATACCAGCGTGGATCGCTGCTTACACACGCGCATGCATGTACAACCACACACGCACATCGCGTACACATACACAGAAATAACAGCTGCCAGCCTTGAACTTGGACAGAAAGCTAAGGAACTGTGAAGAAAAGTATCTTCAAAAGTACACCTAAGATCATTAAACACCCAGAAGTCCAGAATATTTACTATGACAAAATAAAAAATAAAGTAAAAAAGTTGATTGTAACTCAATCAGTGAAGGATAAATTACACTGGAAATTTTATTACCACAGAAAAGAATTCCTCTAAGTTTGTAACTTTCAAAACAATGATGCCTAAATCTTCAGTGATATATATACAAAAACATAAATATTTACCCAGAAATTCTACTCAGTTTCAGAATATACAGATGTTTGAACGTGTATATGTGTATGTGTGTAAACATGTGAAATATGGATAGTAAACAATTTTTTTTCATATGGTAGTTTGCAATTCCACAGGCCAAGTATCATCTACCTGAGGTTTTCCCTAAAATGAGAGTCGAGTATTACAATGATGCCTGAGTTTTCAATGAGAATGCAATAATCTCTTTGGAAAAAAAAACTTTAATAACTTGTTCATGTACAGCAAAAGAATGCTGTTCTAGCATCTTCAACAAATGGTGCTGGCAAAACTGGATCTCCACATGCAGAAGATTAAAGCTGGACCCATACTTGTCACCATGTACAAGACTTAATTCCAAATGGATCAGGACCTTGATATCAGGCCAGACACTATAAAAACCATAGTTGAAAGGATAGGGAACTCCCTCGAGCTGATTGGGCTAGGCCAACATTTCCTAAACAGACATCCAATGGCACAGTCACTGCTACCAACTCTCAACAGTTGGGATCTTGTGAAATTAAATAGCTTCTGTTCAGATAAAGAGATTGTCACACGAGCTCAAAGGCAACCCACAGAATGGGAGAAAATCTTCACTAACCACATATCTGATAGAGCTCTACTATCCAGAGTGCACAAAGAACTTAGAAAATTAAACACCAAGGAAACCAATGGCCCAATTAAAAAATGGGCCCTGCATACACAATAAAGGACTCTCTGGGAATTGGGGGGGAGGCACTGGGAGATGGGGAGGGACAGAGGGGAAGCAGGGGGTTCAGGGGGAGGAGGGGGGGAGGGAACTGGTCTACCTATCAAGTTTGTATGAGCGGAAATAATAATAAAAAATGTTAAAAAAAAATGGGCCCTGGAACTTAAAAGAAATTTTACCAGGGATGAAATTAAAATGTCTAACAAATATCTTAAAAAATGCTCTACTTCTTTAGCCATCAGGGAAATGCAAATCAAAACTTCCCTGAGATATCATCTCACCCCAGTCAGCATGGCAAAAATCCACAATACAAACAACAACGAGTGCTGGAGAGGATGTGGAGAGAGGGGAACTCTTCTACATTGCTGGTGGGAATGCAGGCTCATACAGCCACTCTGGCGAGCCGTCTGGAGATTCTTAAAGAAATTAAAGATTGAAATGCCATATGACCCTGCTATTCCACTTTTGGGAATAAGCCCCCATGCAGCAGAGGTTCACCTCGATAGCACAAGCACAACCATGTTCATAGCAGCACTGTTTACAATAGCAAAGTCATGGAATCAACCCAAATGTCCAACAGTTGACGAGTGGATAAGGAAACTGTGGTACATCTATACAATGGAGTACTACTCAGCCATCAAAAATGATGAATTACTGGAATTTGCTGGGAAATGGATGTCATTAGAAACAATTATATTAAGTGAAGTATCCCAAACCCAGAAAGTTAAGCGCCGTATGTACTCCCTAATAGGTGGCTCCTAGTACCAAACTCACCCATTGAGACAGACACTCAAAGGTAAACCTATGTAATACAGTAATTGCAAGGATTATGAACAGGAAGGATGGGGTTGGAGTGCCACACCAGACACAAGGAGAGAGGGGACCATGTTACAGCAGAGAAAATAGGCCTCCAAGGAATGAGTAAGTAATGTGACACCTGGTTAAGTTCACAGACGTTCGTTCCTGATCATGTACAACTGAGGGGGTATGATCTCACCAGAAGGGGAGGGCATATAGTCTGGCAGATGAAAGGTGATCATTTTGCAAATGGGTGACTGACCCCTCCCTCACCGAGATTTCTTGCTTTTATTACATCTACCCTTGAATGTGCTATTATAATAAGACTCCAGTTTGTCTCTGACCAGGGGGTGACATACAGTGCCCATCAGGATGGAGTGAAGGGCATTGCAGGAGCAGCAAAACTGCAAAAGAAAATCAACAAACCACAATTGAGAACTTCAGAGACTCTATATCAACCACATAGAACTAGGCCAGCCTAATCTCCCCCATCCTGAAGCTCAGGGACATTTGCGGAAGAGGGGGCAGTAAGATTGTAAGAGCAAAAGGATGGGAGGAGCAATGATTTTCAAGATTCTTCACACTAGTTAGGGCCGAAGTAATCATAATAGGACTTTGCATGCCCTGCGCAATGTCCAACACACTATTGACCTCACAAAGTCTAGCATCGGCTAAAGGCACCAAGATCCTTGGAGGCAAGGGATTGACAGCCACAGTAGTGTTCCTATGCTTAAGGGGAACAAGAGAAAGGGTTCAGGGAAATGCCATTGGGTCCTTGTACGTCATCGGAGAGGAGGACCAAGAGGAGAGTTAGGCATACACAATAAAGGACTCTCTGGGAATTGGGGGGAAGGCACTGGGGGAGGGGGAGGGAAAGAGGGGGAGCAGGGGGTTCGGGGGGAGGAGGAGGGAGGGAGGGAACTGGTCTACCTATTAAGTTTGTATGAGCGGAAATAAAAAAATGTATTAAAAAAAAGAATGCTATTCTTTAATAACTTTCATAACAACAAAAATTTCTTTTGCCCATAGCAGACGGTAGTTCATACCTGTAATTTTTTTGCATACTGATTGAACATAAACGTCACACACTCATTGACGGCACCTGTTCTCTGAAGAAGCAGCAATCCTTTGGGCGTAGCAGCAAAATGCAATAAATCATCTAACAAACTGTCTTCCCAAGCCATACTGAAGGAGGTAAAAGAGAGAGTATGTGTTAATATTATCCAACTAAAATTATTTCAGCTCACTATTGCCAATAATTAGGCTGACAGAGGAAAATTGTTCAACAGATATTATAAAATAAGACACAAATGATTTCTTTGAACTTTATTATTCTTACTCTTCTACACCAATAATTTTCTTTCACTGGATGAATCAAGTAACACCTATGTGCCAGAATTTTAATTACACCCAGGTTTTCTCACCTGTATCCTAATTACATACTACTTTCCCATTGCGATTATGTTGTTCTCTATTCTATTTTCAGTGATGTGTCTACTTTCTAACATTCTAAAGCATAATATACATTGACTCTACTTTATTTTTATAAATTATTATCTGTTTGGGAAGGAATAATGCCATTTTTTCTCAAACAAAAGTGTAACAAAGGCAACAACTTCTTTGGAGAAAAAAATTAACAAGAACCCTAATAAAAATATCAGAAAGCATTGTACTCTATAAATATGTATCATTGCTCAATTAAAAATTTTATATGCTCCCAGGACTGAACCCCACACCAGATAAGAGCCATGCAGAACAAGGGGAGAGATCACCCTCCAGCCCCAGACTCCCATCCCCCCATTATGGATCCCGGTCCAGGCAAAAGTTGTATCACACAACAAGAAGATCCCAGTCAAATCAAGAGAAACTTTCTGAACAACAGCCAAAATCAGACAACCTCATCTAACTCAGGAAAACCAAAAACAACTACCAAAGAAATCAGGTACAGAATTAACAGAAGATGCCCAAGTCACATCATAAAGCCTCAGTACACTAAATACCTGGAAAGCATGTCTCCTACCAAAAAAAAAAAAAAAACCAAGCCACCGACAATAGATTCCAATCAGAATAACTTCATGTATAGTTAGAAAAAGCAACACTCAGGACAATGTCTACCAAAGAGATATTATTAACATGATCAACAAGCTTAGCAAAGAACTACAAAAGGAACAGGATACATGAGAAAAGGCACATAAAGAACTCAGGAAATGAGTAAGCATATGGCTTTATATGAGCAGGAAAATAATAAAAAAAATCTTCTGAGACGAAAAAGAATATAGAGGAAACAAGAACAAGTTAAGAACAGGTGAAATCACTCAAAATTTAAAGTTAGCTGGAATTCAAAGCTAAGTTAACTAAAATTGGAAATCCAACAGAAAGTATCACACACTGAATGAATCAAGCAGAAGACAGAATATCAGATCTGGAGAGAAGCTGATAGAATGGGATTGTTTCATTAAAGAAGCTGAAAATTTTTAAAAAATGCAAGAAATATTCAAGAACTATGGAATGCCATGAAGAAGTCAACACTATGCATTCATGGAATCCCAGAACAAGAAACTCAAGAAAATACTCCAGCACAAAACCTTTCAGCCAATCATAAATGAGAACTTTATGCACCTAAGGAAACAGATCCCCATCCAAGTACAAGAAGCATGTCGCACACCATCCAGGTATGTCCAAAATAGGAGTAAAGCAAGTAGCAACATATCAGATACAAGACAAAGAGAATGTTCTGAGAACTGCTAGAGAGAAAAAGGAAATCACATTTAAAAGCAAGTCTGTTAGAATAACAGTTGATTTTTCAATGGGCCCCCTGTTTCCAAGAAATTTATCAATATGCTCAAGAGGATAGAAAGGGAATAGGCCAATAACACTACCAAGGGAGAGAACTACCAACACAAAAAACCAATAAGCTCAAAAAATGACAGGAACCAACAAGATTTTCTCAGTTATAACTTTAAACCTCAATGAGATCAACTCCCCAAAATCAAGAGACACAGGATAACAGCGTGGATTAAAAGGCGCAAACCATCAATATGCTGCCTAAAAAGAAACCCAACTCACTGAAAGACAGGCACAATCTAAAGTCAAAGAATGCTCCATAATACTCTCAACAAATGCAAACAGGAAACAAGCAGGATTAGCTATCCTAGTATCTAGTATCTGACAAAACAAACTTCAAACTAAAAAAAAAAAAAAAAAGATAAGAGAGATAAATACAGAAGGATACTACATACTTGTCAAAGGAGCATACATCAAGAAGGGGTCACAAATTACAAATACAGGCTCACACTCATTCATTAAACAAACACCACAACACACAAAACAACAAATTAGCCCAAACAGGATAAAAGTAAGGATTTCAACACTCCACTCTCACTGCTGAGAGTTTAAAAGACCAAAACTGAACAGAGACACACTGCAACTAAACCAAACCATAAACAAAATTGACCTGACAGACATCTTCCAAACATTCCATCCTAACACAAAGGAATATACATTCTTTTTGCCAGCCATGGCACTTTCTCCAAAATAGACCACAAAGCAAGTCTCCACAAACAGGAAGAAATTCAGAATCATCACCTGTACTCTATCTGACCACCAGAGAATAAAGATGGAAATCCAAAACAAGGCAAACAATAGAAAGTACTTACACTCTTAGAGCTTAGCAATATGCTACTGAATGAGGAATGAAACTGGACTATTATTTATCTCTCTGCAAAAAAATCAATTCCAAATGGATCACAGACCTCAATGTTAGGCTAGAGACTATAAAACTCCTAGAAGAAAAAATAAGCAGTATCCTCGAATTGATTGACCTTGGCCAGCATTTCCTCAATAGGACCCCCAAAAGCACAGAGAATAAATCTAACAGTAAACAAGGGGACTTTATGAAATTAAAAAGATTTTGTTTAGCAAAAGAGATTATTAATTGAGCCAAAAGGTAGAGTACAGACTGGGAGAGTCTTCATTAACCATACATCTGATAGAGATCTAATACTCAGAATTCAAAAAAACTTGAAAAATTAAATATCAAGGAAATAAACAATGCCATTAAAAAGTGGGATATACCCAGACACAGAAAATTAAGCACCATATGTACTCCCTAATAGGTGGCTCCTAGTACGAAACCCACTTAGAAACACTCAAAGATAAATCTCTGAAATATCTACAGCAATTGCAAATATTATGAACAGGAGGATGGGGAAGGAGGGACACACCAGTAATAAGGAGAGAGGGGACCATGTTACAGCAGAGAAAATAGGCCACCATCAAGGACTGCAAGTAAGTAATGAGACATCTGGGTAAGTTCACAGACTTTCCTTCCTGATCATTTACAAATGATGGGGTATGATCTTACCAGAAGGGGAGGGCGTATAGTCTGGCAGTAGAAAGTAACCATTTCACAAATGGGTGATTGACCCCTCCCTCACCACGGTTTCCTACTTTTATTACATCTACCTTTGAATATACTCTTATGACAAGACTCTAATTTAACAGTTTTTATCTCTGGCCAGGGGGGACATCCAATACCCATCAGGGTGGAGTGAAGGGCATTGCAGGAGCAGCAAAACTGAAAAAAAAAATCAACAAACCATAATCCAGAACATCAGAGACTCTATATCAATCACGTGGAACTAGGCCAGCCTAATTTCTCCCCATCCTGAAGCTCAGGGAAATTTGTGGAAGAGGGGGGCGGTAAGATTGGAAGAGCACAAGCATGGGAGGAGCAAGATACTCCACACAAGTCTGGGCTGAAGCAATCATAATTGGACTTTGCGTGCCCTGCGTAATGTCCAACACACTAGTGACCTCACAAAGTCTAGCATTTGCTAAAGGCACTAGGATCCTGGGAGGCAAGGGATTGACAGCCACAGTAGTGTTCCTATGCTTAAGGGGAACACAGGAAAGGGTTCAGGGAAATGCCACTGGGTCCTTGCACCTCATCGGAGAGGAGGACCCAGAGGAGAGTTGGCATGCACAGTAAAGGATGCTCCAGGGATGGGAGGAGGAGGCACTGGGGGATGGGGAGGGAAAGGGGAGGGAAGGGGGCACAGGGGGGTAGTGGGTTGGAGGGAGGGGGGGACCGGTGTACCTGTTAAGTTTGTATGAGTGGAAATAAAAAAAATTTAAAAAAAAAATTTAAAGTGGGATATAGTTTTTTAGTGTCATTTGCTGGTGGCGGCACTGCCTTCTGCTTCTCCCACCGCTGCCGTTCTGAATCACTGCTGCCCAGCTGGGACCCCCCTGACTTCCAGGATGTGCCTGGCATAATTTGGAGTTCTTACAAGATGGCAGACACTGACAGCAAAGAACTTGATCTAGATTTGGATGTTGTTGAAGAAGTAGAAGAAGAAATGGGTGAAGAAACAAAAAGCAAAGTGCATCAACTGACTGTTCAGATGATGCAAAATCCTCAGATTCTTGCAGCCCTTCAAGAAAGACTTGATGGTCTGGTAGAAACACCAACAGGATGCATTGAATGCTTGTCTAAGGCAGTCAAAAGATGAGTGAATGCTCTCAAAAATCTTCAGGTTAAATGTGCACAGATAGAAGCCAAATGAAATTCCTAGGAGTGGAGACTTGGACGATTCTGCTGAAGCTGTCCTTGCTGCAGACTGAAACTGGCTACTTTTTACGTGAGCATATAATCCCAGGTGTTATACTTTCCTGGAGAAGCAATTGAGAATGATGATAAAGATTATGATCAAGAAGGTGAAGAAGCAGATGAGTTAATGTTTATCAAATGAGCAAGTAATTTTGTAACCCAACAATTTGTTGAGAAACAAATGGAATGACTTATGTACTTCTTTGTTATAATCATTCTGTGATTTGGAATAAATTTTGGGAAAGTGATTTTAGAATTCTATAGTCAAGAAATATATGTATAAGGTTTCAATAAATAAATTGTAAAACTTGAAAACAAAAAGGAGATTACAGAATCGAAAAAAAAACTTATCACATAATGAAACTCAAATGTTTAACAAACATCTTAGAAAATATTCTACCTTCCTAGTCATTAGGAAAATGCAAATTAAAACCCACCCTGAGATATCATCTCACTCCAGTCAGAAGGCTGAGATCCAAAACACACACACACACACACACACACACACACAAAAAAAAAAAAAAAAAAAAAAAACCAGCATTTTCTGTTTTGGGAGGTTACAAAAAAAGTTACAAATAGAAACTCCATATGATCCAGCTAGACCACATCTGAAAATATTCCCAAAGAATGCATCCTGCATCAGAGACACATGTACAACTATGTTCACAGAAATTCTTTTCACAATAGCAAAGAAATGGAACCAACCTAGATGTCCAATAGTTGACAAATAGTTAATGAAAATGTGGTACATATATACAGTGGGAGACTATTCAGCTGTCAGTAAAGATGAACGAATGAAATATGCCAGTATGGATGCAACTGGAAGAAATCATACTGAAGCAGAAAGAAAGGACACTGTATGTTCTCCCTTATCAGTGGATTCTAGCATTAAACATTTGGTTTGATGCAATAAAACAGAAACTCTTACAATACCCACAAACACAAAGGAACACAGGTGGTTGGGGGGTGGAAGAAGACCCCTAAAGAGCAAAAACAAAAGAACAGGGGGAAGCAGTTTAAAAAGACTTTTATGTAAGAAAAGTCTTAAAGGGAAGGAAGAACAGGGGTAAGCAGTTTAAAAAGACTTTTATGTAAGAAAAGTCTTAACGGGAAGGAAGAACAGGAATAGGACGCACAGTAGAGAGTGGGCTTAGCTTCCAAATAATTGACCACCTGCTTACTAGCCTCTAAAAACCCGCCCCACAATAACAGGGAACACACACCAAACAATATAAACCAGTCTAAACAACAGTGGACAGACTCAGACACCTTAATATTAAGCACAAATACCCGATAGTAAACCTCCATCTAAACACCTCTTATTTTATCTTTCATAAGAATAGACTTCAGCACCCAAACATGATGCAGCCTAGTTCAATGGAAGGCCAGTGTGGTTACTCTTTGTTCTGCTGGGAGACGCCACTTAAAGTCAAGCAACTTAATGGGAGAAAAAAGATTTATTCAGTTTAGAGTTCCAGAGAAGAGATACAGTCCTTCATGGCAGAAAAGACATGACTGACTGGCAGGTGCCAGAGGTGGTCTAGAGCTGCTGCATGCAAGCTCAAGAGCAGACTCACTCACTCAAGCAGGGCAGGGCTAACTACCTCAGGGCCCGCCCCCTGTGACTGCCTTCTTCCTACAAGGCTCCACCTCCTAAAGGTGCCATGACTTTCCAAACAACTAAAGATACAAACACATGAGCCTGTGGGGACAGGACAACTGGTATTTCAAACCTTGACAACCTGTGAAATAGTTAACAATAACCAACCAAAGTGTAGAGTATCTGCAACCCTAAAATGCTCAGTTGGACTCAGGCCAACCAAATCTCTTCCCATCCTAAGGCTCAGGAAATCTTGCAGAAGAGGGGACAGTAAGATTGTAACAGCCTAAAGCACACCAGAACATTCCACTCAAAAACATGGCTGCTGCAACCAGGAAGTCAGTACAATGAGAATTATTCTCACTAGACCTGGACAGTGACTGACATATCAACATCCCCCACAGACTACTGAGAAACTCAGTAGAAATAATTACATGCAGGAGGAACCTTAGGGGCTAGGTCTAGATAGATGAAGGGAAGTGCCCCAATCACTTGGTCTACCCAAGGAAGAGCCACCTAATCTGCCACAGAGGCCTGAGCCTCTACTAGAGCAGACGCCTTCAAGAGAACCCTGGGGACCATACAGGCAGACAGGCAGGTGGGTGAGAGGGAGAGGGATGGATAGGTGAAGGGAGGGGAAGGTGAAAGAAGAAGGGAGGAGAGAAAGAGGAAAGGGGAAGGGACAACCATTCATTATTTTTGTAAAAATAAAAAAATAAAAAGAATTTTAAAAATAGAGCAACGAAGGAGGGGGAAAAACAAAAAAATCATAAGCACTGAGAATTTTCTAAAAGTTGAGAATTGAAGAAAAATTTAATTTGTCTATACATTAAAATATTATTGAGAGTATCAAGATGGGTAAACTTAAATCACAGAGATAGAGCAAACATCAAAAATACAGCAAACAGAAGCCATCAGAGGGAAGATACTACCTGCTAAAGATGATGGTTACACGGACAACAGAAAATCAGTTACTACATATTCCAGAAGACATTGAAGTAACACCTTCAAATTATGAGAAATGTTTGCCATCCAAACATTTATACCTCCCTGTCATAGTTGGGCAACCCTTGACAGTTGAGGGTTTGAACTCTGGGCACATTGCGAAGAAATAGTGGTTGAGTTAGGCCCAGAGCAAACCTGCAAGAGATTATCTAGTTGATGAGGAAGACTCAACCTATGTTGAGTGTGATTACGCCCCGGAATACATCACAGAGTTGGTTGAGAGAGTTGGCATCCTTCTGTTCACTTGGCCAGACATGCTGGTCTGGCAAGTAAGGATTGTCCGTCTCTCACTCATTATGTGGTGATGGGGTGACCAGTTCTCTCAGCCCTGGTATTGGTGTATGCTCTCCCGTCAAGCTGGACTGAGAACTGTAACCGGACTATCATAAGAAAGTAAACTCCTTGTTCCCTTAAACTGTGTGATGGTCATTTATCAGCAACTATGCTGGCGAACTGCAACATCCCTCTTAGAATTTATGTGAAGTTAGTAGCTGACAAAGGGCAGAGAAACTTGTCCTTCAGTGCTATAGACACTAGCAAGGTGCCCATAGTCCTGTAAACAATCTCTCACCTGTGCTCCTCTCAACAACCCTAATGAAACTCACCAAGAAACACACTCACACATTAAAGTAGAAGGGAGGCTAGTTGGGAAGAGGGTGGGTTTAATGGAAAGGAGATAAAAGAAGGGGTGAATATGATCAAAATTCATTAAGCACATTATGAAAATATATAAATATCAAGCATAATATATGCCAATAAAAAGTAATGATACATTTTAGAAAGTATAAGCCAAGTCACTCAGGCAAAAATATAAATATGAGGTATCAACCATTAAAGAAAATGAAAAAGTCTACATTGGTCCACCTAAATAAAACACAGAGAGAAATTGATTATATCACTATTATATTTGTGAATATGTGTGTGTGTGTATATACATACATCATTTGGAAAAATAAATGTTAAAATTCTTCAATATATCTTTTCTGATACTATTTAATTACCCTTCGTGTTTTAATAAAATCATTAAATTTGACTGCTCTCCTCTTGCAGGACACAAACAGTGGCAAAGAGGGCACTTAAAGAATAAGATATTCTTTAGAGGGGTGAATATTGAAGAAGGATTAACATCCACTGAAATCAAAATTTTGGCTATGGATTCCTTTGGTATTATAGACAGAGTTTTTCAGTTATCTCTCTTCCAATTTAACTAATTTTACTGGATGGCTGATTGGGACAGGTTGTATAGCTTTTTTTTCTTTGTGATATCACCAAAATGATAGTATCAAATGTTTGCAGCCAAGCCTCATAGAAATTTCTGGGTGGGGGTCCACGTTAATGTGAAGAATGAAAGGACATGGATACTCTACCATGGCTATGCATGTTTGTAAGTCTATAAGCAATTATAAATGGCAACACAGAAATGGAACCTCCAAAATATATTATCAGAAAACATAATATAAAAATAGTTAACCCCTCCCTCTCTCCCTTTGGAAAGTTCTAACTAATACGCCAACAGTATCAAATATTAGGTAACTTCCTTTTCCCTGAGGAACCAAGTTTCCATGTGGAGCACTTTCCCTAACATAACCTCACCTTTCTCCCCACATATTTCCCTGCTCCTCATTCCTCAGAGGACGAAGGAGAACTTGAGGGATTCTGGGATGACCTAAGCAGATTTGGGTAAGCAATGCCTCTCCTCCAGGCTACTCCTCCATAGGAAGTGAACACATGTTCTATGTGCACCCCTGGACAGTGAAGTTTGATAGTAATAGGAATGTCTTTCAGGGAAGCCTGCAGCTGAAACCACGAATTATGATTAGACCACTCTTGCCTAGTACTAAGAACCCTGGATTGCTCAGAGTTTTGATTTGCTTAACATCTTCATTTCTGTTAACTGGTTCAAATTTCACAAGTTAAATCAGTGGGATATAATTTATTAATTAATACTCTCATACTCTAATGTCAGAATCTAAAAATATTGCTTCACAGTAAAATGACAAATACATTAATCATGCTACTTATCAATTCCAGTCTTTTGACCACACTATTTCTTCCACCTGGAATAGCATACGCTTCCTTTCATTACATAGTCACTCGCCATATATTCTTTATAACTCGGTTTGGGAAAACCAGTGAGTTTGGATACCAATGGTTCTTGAATAGCCTATATCACAAATTTAGCAGAATATATTGTCATGATTTGTATTTGCTTATTTCTCTTCTGCACTGTACTATTCAATGCTCATTAAGGTTATGTGCATCCTCTGAATTTAGCAGGGGCTCAGGTTGAATGGGTGAATGAATGAATGAAAAGGACATGGTGATAAACCCTAAAAGATTTAAAATGAAGGTAAACAAATCTAAATATCAAATGATTTGCAAAATATTTTTTTATCCATCCTATGAACAGAAAACAAAATAGCAAATGATACATGTTTTCTAATAATTTTAAACTTCTAGGGGATTAACTGTTAATTGAACTTTCAATTTTTAAGAAAATTCATACCTTTTGTTTAACTGATTGCCCTTGCTAAACTATACCTACTAGAAATCAAATTCAATATTTCTATAATGATGAATGCCTCTTAAAGTGCTCCAAATTTTTTTAGACTATGCCCAAATTTAAAGAAAATCTGAGAACATGCATATCATTAAATATTAGTTTAGAAAGTATTTTTACTGTTAATCTGACATCGCATCTATATTTGTAAAGAAGCATAGGTAGTTAAACTAATGCCAACTTAAATAATTAATTTTCAAATGCCAAAATCTAATTAAAATGCACTCCCACCATAGTTGAAAAACTAAAAGTATAATTGGACCTCACTGTCATTTGAAAACATTTTACTTCTACTGAACACTCCAATTAAATTTCCAATTTTAGTATTTCATAATTCCTCAATTTTTAGAAACACGACAATATGTCAAGCTTCCTAATACACAATGCAAATACTGGCTGAAGCAAAGATCATAAATACTCCTAGTTTTTTTTTAAGGTTACAAGTGTTATATAATCTCTGAAGTTTCTCTGGAGGGAGGGAATATGTGAATCTGTATGTATTAATGCACCTTCCTGGACAATGAAAGCCATGTTTTCTTTTCTACTATATTTCAAGCAATCTAAAATTATTTCAATAAATATAACAAAGATATAACTAACAATTGTACTCACGTGTTTGGAGATTCCTGGCTTACTGAAGAAACAGAATCAGAACCCTCTACTGGGGTAGGAATTCTTTCCGATAACAGACTTGTCTGAAAAATAGAATATTATAGTACTGCCTTTCTTACTGCTTTAAGATCTCTTAGTATATTTTATTTTAATAAATTATCTTTCCAAAAAAATTATTTGGTTGTTAAATATTGTACTGTGCAATATTAAAGTTTAAGACTCAGTTATCCACTGTAAATACTTTACATGTCTATAGTTACATTATATTTTTAAATACCCAAAGCTTTCTAAGCATGCTTAGAAACAAGTTCCACAGGAGAACAACAAGGAATTTGTGATATTCAGTTATGGTTTGGAATCGTCCAGTAAGAAACAAAGTACTAAAGTCTTCCTGCCAAATCAAGAAGCACTGGGTTGCTCAAGCACCCTAACAATAAAAAAGTGACATTTGCTCTGTCAAAATATCCTGTCTAGGACTGGAGAGATGGCTCAGGAGTCAAGACTTAGTCTCACAAGCAGAAGGTCCTGAGTTCAGATTCCAAATCCCATGTAAAAACACCAGGCAGAAATGGCAGCAGCCTTCACTTCCAGCTCTGGTGGGCAGAGCCCAAAAATTCCCAGAGCAAAGTAAGAAGGAGGAAGAAGCAATCTAGGATGATTCCCTAAGTCACCCTCAATCCTCCACAGGGACACACAGTTTCTCTCTTCTCTCTTTCTCTCACTCTCTCTCCCTCTCTCTCTCTCACACACACAGATAGATAGATAGATAGATAGATAGATAGATAGATAGATAGATAGATAGATAGATAGATAGATAGATAGATAGATAGATAGATAGACAGACAGACAGACAGACAGACAGACAGACAGACAGACAGACAGACATAAAATTGGGAAGATGGCTCAGTAGTTAAAGGTCTTGCCTTGCAAGCAAAGGAACATGAGTTTGAATCAAGATCCTATATAAACATGCCAGGTAGGTGTAGTACCCTCTCTATAATTCTACCCCTAGAACGTGGAGCCTGGAAGTTCCCAGAACAAGGTGGTTATTAGACTAGGCCTAGTGGCATGCTCTGGATTCATTTAGAGTCCGATGCTTACTTAATATGGAAAAGAGATCAAGAATATTTTTCATGTTATCCTTAGTGCTTCACAGTCACACACACTCTAATGCAGTTGTGAATATATCCTTACCCTTTGTGTGTACATACATGCACATACATGTATGCACACTTGAAAGAGGAGGACTTGAAAGGAAGTTCAGATGGAGTGGGAAGAATAATAGGGTAATGGAGGTGAATATACCAAAATATGTTAGCAATATAAATGAAATTGTCAAAGAATAAATAAAAAAATATTTAAAAGTCTGTCCCAGAATGCTATTATAATGATATGTACAACTGAAATGAAGATCAGCAGAAGAAAAAAAGCTGGAAATACTTACTTTCTTCCATGCCTTTGCAATAGATTCATGCAAACTGTAAGGAAGCAACACCTGCAGGCCTTCACATGTCCCATATATTTGGCGACACACAGAAATAAAAGCTCCTTTAACAACAGGCAACATTTCCGATCCAGGAAAAATAGAAATTTCTTCATCAAGAAGTTTCTTGGAAAACTTGGCAATTATATGAGCACCTGTAGGACTGAGAAGGGGAATTATATAATCATTATATAGTCGACTCTACAGCCACATGGCCTGCAGGACTGAACAAAGGACATGTGGGACTCCACTAGCTGGTCTTCTCACAGCATCTTATGTATCAGTGCCCTTCCACTCATCACACAGCATTTCTCAGACAAGTCAATATCTCTCCTCCATCCAGAAGGGAACAAACAACAGAACGGCACACACTCAGTTACAAATGCCAAGTGGCCAGATTCAAGTAATAAAGTAGCCTTGACTTTCTAATGAAAACTACTGTTGTTGACGCTGTTGATGACTTTCCCATCCCGAGAAAAAAAGTCACTCTACCTCAAATCTTGAGATGTTTTTCCTGAATGTAATAGGTAAGTAATAACACAGATAAAAATGCTTTCAATGTGTTAAACACTAAGCATTTTAATGTACTTACATAATTCTTTCTATAATCCTGTAAGACTTCACAAATAAGGAAATCCAGGTAAAGTTTACAAGAGAGAACTGACTTCTGAAAGTTGTCCTCTAACCTCCACCCTTGCTCTGCATGCAGGCAGCACCTTCTCTCTCCCTGCTCCTCTCCCCTTGCTTCTCTCTCTCTCTCAAAATGAATTAATGAATTACAATAATAACTAGAAACAGTAAATATCAGACTCAAATTCCCTCACTGCTGTGAACTCTACCAAACATTCATGGAATAACTTACAACTGTAAGTTCCACAGACAGACACAAAAGGAATAATATCTAACTTACCAGACCATCATTCCAATAATACCAAAATCTAACAAAAATCCCCAGAATCAGAAACTTCTATCTCTTACCAGTTTGCAAAGATCCTCAGTAACTCTCAGCAAATCAAAAAGACAATGGGTAAAAAGGCTTATTCACAACCAAAGTATGATTTAGTCCAGGAGAGTGAGACTAGTTCAACATTCAAAAGCCAGTTAATGTCATCTACCACATCAACAGACTGAATAAAGATAATTTGAGATGCACTCTGTTAACCATTAACAGGGAAAATAGGTGAATACACTCTGACAGAGTAAAACAAAAGAATAATATGCTATCAAAATAATGTTTCATTTGGTGTGCAACTAAGAATATGTCCATTGCTACACACAAAAACTGAATATTCAGTCGAGGGTATATGATGTCCATTTGGTAAAAAGAAGATGAATCTGTATTTATAGATAAGTATGCCCCATGTGTCACATCACACACCTACACAGTGGAAAGTACTCAAATAGCACCAAGGCCCTGTTAGCTAAGAAAGAAGCTCGAACTGCAGAAGGAGGAAGGGAAAACAGGTTCTCCCGTTTGGTCTGACTTGAATCACTCCTGCTGGCTTTACAAGCCTACAAGGGAAGTTTGGGAGTAGCTGAGAAGCTGAACACGTCCCACCTGGAATAACTTTGATTCTAACGGACAAAGATAAAAAAAACTATTTCATGAGCCACTAACTACATCTGGATAGTTCTTCAAATTCAGAGGGCAGGCACATACCTTTCTTCCTCTGAAGAGTTCATATTTTCTCCATAAAGAAGCAAAATAAGTCCTTCTTCTACAGAAGCAATTCTTGCCAAAATATCAGCTATATGAATTAAAGCTGTTTCAGAGAACTTTGGAGCAGCCTGCACATTAAGAAATGACAAGACAAGTCATGTGATTTAATAACATATCAAGAGTGCATATAGCCTAATAAGGTTATATTACCACCACAACAAGAAATCTGATCATTTGCTTGACTGGGAACTCATGCATCTGAATTAAATGTGTCATTAGATTAGATTCTTTTTCTAGCACAGCTGATGAGGAGAATCAATTCAACATTTCTTACCTAAGTTCCTGTCAGTCTTTGCTTCTGCCAGGTTGGCATGAGATTCTGGTTAACAAGCTCAGGAGTTTGCTCGGCCTCCACTTAGTCCTGTGCTCCTATACCCTGAGATCCTGAAAGCCCGTTATACTTTGTGTTGTCTCTAAAACACTCTAATCCCAAGAGATACTTACCATCCATTACCTGTATACCTGACTGGTTCAAAAGTGTATTATATCTGACTAGGGACAGCTACTTCCTGAGATGGCCAATAGCCAAAGATGTCACCCAGTGAGAAAACTAATAGATCAATCACATTCAATCACTTTAATGTACACTTTAAAGTACTAACATGGCTTTGCTCCTACACAAAACATAAAGCAAAGAAACATGAAATAAATATTGAAAACTAAAAATGAGGTTGACATGGGCGCTTATTTACAGTATTCTTATTAGAAAGACTATGTGTTAATACAAATAACACCAAATGCTGGAGAGGATGTGGCGAGACGGGAACTCTCCTACATTGCTGGTGGGAATGCAGTCTTATACAACCATTCTGGTGAGCTGTCTGGCGATTCTTAAAAAAGTTAAAGATTGAAATGCCGTATGACCCTTTTGGGAATATTCCACTTTTGGGAATAATCTCCCATACAGCAAAAATTCACTTCAATAGCACAAGCACGACCATGTTCATAGCAGCACTGTTTACAATAGCAAAATCATGGAATCAACCCAAATGCCCAACAGTTGACAAGTGGATAAGGAAAATGTGGTACATTTATACAATGGAATATTACTCAGCCATCAAAAATGATGAATTAATGAGATTTGCCAGGAAATGGATGGAATTAGAAAAAATTATTTTGAGTGAAGTATCCCAGACACAGAAAATTAAGCGCCGTATGTACTCCCTAATAGGTGGATCCTAGTATCAACCCCACTTAGTGACACACTCAAAGATATATCTCTGTAATACCTACAATAATTGCAAAGATTATAAGCAGGGAGGGAAGGGGAAGGAGGCCCCACCAGAAACAAGGAGAGAGGGGATCATGCTACAGCAGAGAAATTAGGCCACCATCAAGGACTGCAAGTAAGTAATGAGACATTTGGTTGGACTCGCAGACTTTCCTTCTGGTCACTTCCACCTGATGAGGTATGATCTCACCAGAAAGGGAGGGCATAGAGTCTGGCAGATAGAAAGGTAACCATCCTGCAAATGGGAGACTGATACCCTCCTCTCACAGTGGTCTCCTACTCTTATTCCATCTACCTTTGAATCTACTCTTATAATAAAACTCCATTTTAATAGCCTTTTATCTCTGGCCAAGGGGGTGACATCCAATACCTATCAGGATGAAGCCAAGGGCAGTGCAGGAAAAGCAAAACTGAAAAAAAAAATCAACAAACCATAATTAGAAAATCAGAGATTCTACATCAACTACCTGGAACCAGGCCAGCCTAATCTCTCCCCATCCTAAAGCTCAGGGAAATTTGCGGAAGAGGAGTTGGTAAGATTGTAAGAGCCTAAAGATGGGGAGGAGCAACAATATGCAAGATACTCCGTACAAGTTAGAGCCGACGTAATCATAATAGGACTTTGCATGATCTGCACAATGACCAACATATCACTGAACCCCCATAGTCTAGCATGGATCACAGGCATTACAATCCTTAGAGACAAGGGATTAACAGCCACAATAGTGTTCCTATACTAAAGGGGAACACACACAAAAAAAAAGAGCTCTAGGCAATGCCACTGAGTCCTTACACCTCATCAGAGAGGAGGACCCAGAGGGAAGTTTGACATGCACACTAAAGAATGCTCCAGAATGAGAGAGGGTGGAGGAGGCACTGGGAGAAAGGAAGGGAGAGGGGAAAGGAAGGGGAAAAGGGGGGAGGGAACAAGAGGGTCCAGGGGTGGAGGGAGGGAAAGGACACGCATTCTCTAAGAACTTTCTGCTCCTTGTTTTAAAGAGTTTCTGCTTAGAAGTCTACTTCGCATGTTAGAGTAAGCCTCTTAAAGGCAAATATATGGCCGTATTCTTTCTGTATTTGCAAGAGCTAGCACAGAGCACTCATGTGGTCATGCCTCAAAAGATGTTCCTGAATGCCTTCAGTTAGACATTGAATGTCTACATGAGCCAGCAGACTGACCCCACTATAAAGAATAAATAATCCAATTTTAAGTACAGGACTAGAGAGATGCCTCAGGGGTTAACGCCTTTTTCTTTGCCTTGCAAGCAAAAAGACCCAAGTTCAGATCCCCAGATCCCAAGTAAAAATGTCGGGTGAATATGATAGCAGCCTGTAATTCCAGCTCTGTAAAGTAGAGCCTGAGAAACCTCAGAGCAAAGCGAAGAGGAAGAGCAATCCAGAATGTCACCCTGGTGTCACCCCTGGGCCTCCACAGGCATACACACTCAAGTGTTCTCCAATACACACAACTGGTGGATGCTTACACAAACACAGAGAGAAAGGGAGAGGGAGAAAGAGAGATTAGCAATAATAATAACAATAAAGTTCCAGAGAAATTCTGGCCTTGAAGACAGGAATTTTTCTCAGGCACATACCATCAAGGGCAACACAGATGAAGCAAAGTGGACTGAGCATGCAAAAAGACATGAAAATAGGATGACTGGAAGGGAAGAAGAAGGGTTATTATAATGAAAAGAGATGAAGGGATGGGATTGGGGATTAAGTGTGAAAATATCATAAATTCACTGTGTTCATGTATGAAACTTATAAATAAAAAACATAAACGCAGAGAGGCACTCTTGCTGTGGCCCTGACTTTAGACATCACAAGGAATGCAGTGTACTAATGTGGGGAGGCGTAATAACCTTGTTCTAAAAATGCCAATGACCCAGCACAACTAGAAAAGAGGAGACAAGAACACAGAAGATGCAGTAAATGCCATACTGAAAACATGAAATTCACCCACAAATGAGATAGAACTCAAAAGCTGATTGGAGCGTGGGTGAAAGGGAGCTGACAGATGTCAAAAAGCAAAACATTCCAGTCTTTGATGAGCTCAAAGGCTGCTGGTGAAAAGCTGAGTCACAAGGGTAGAGAGAGAGCTGGACCAGTAGGGACACCAGTTCCACCTGAGGAATATGTGACTGGAAAAGCCATTCCTTTCTGCCTCGGTCAGATGACCACACCCTAACAGAAAGGCGAAAGACATTTAGAATGGGGACTGTATACAAGCTTTCTCCTAATACTATTTCTTACTACTTTACAGAGCTGGATTTTCAGGAAGATAATCATATTGCCAAGGACTATAAAATTCCATTAAAACAAATAAGTTATTCATAAGATTTATTCCACATACAAGACAATTAGCTTCCTAATCAAATAAGTTTTCCTAAGTTTTTCACATCAGCAGGCATAAATCTGATTAAAAAAAATTAAGATGGTATAAGAACATTCCCTCTACAAAGTTTGATATACTCATTAAAGGATGCTTCAGAGATGGGGGGAGGGGGCACTGGGAGAAAGGGAGGGAGGGGAGAAAGGAAGGGACAAAGCAGGGAGGGAACAGAGAGGTCCAGAGAGGGGTGGAGGGAGGGAGGGGACGGGGTTCCTATTATGTTTGTATGAGCAGAAAAAAATAAAAATTAAAAAAAAGAATTAAAAAAAAGAACATTCCCTCTACGTTGTCATAATGAAAAAATTAACTAATTGCATAAACTATGATTTAACAAGTAAATATCGTATGAGCATGAAAAGTTAGTGTTCTAAAAGGCAACATAAGAAAATACTCCAACTACATCAAAACTAAAACCCCAGCAAATACTCAGGAATAGACAAAAAAGTAAGTTCCTTTCCTCCTTAATAAATTAACTCACCTCAGTTCCTTTCATTAAGTTATGAATAGGCTGAAGAAGTGTGTCTATCACAGTGTTGTTATACAAGCATTCAACTGCACATTCTTTTTGGTCGCAGAGTATCCGTAAAACCTCAGTTACCATACTTGCAGGAGAATAATTCTCTGATAAGAGAAAGAACTGTGAAAATTCAAAACTTAAAAATATTCCATAGTACTACTTTTAACTACGTATTTGCTACCTATTGTCATTCTCAAAAATCAAAACACACAACTCAATGTACAGAGGATGCCACCAAATTATAGCCTGAAACATATCTGAGTTAGCTTCCTATACTTTCGAGCTAATTAAAAAAAGAAAATGACAAAAATATTAATTGTTCTTTTTCTTGAATGATGTTCTCATGTATGTGAATTGAGTAAAAAACTCAGTGAGTCATTTTGGCAAACAAGAAGATAGAGAACTATCAGACAGTCTTACACAGAAGGTATACTTGTGTTATCCCATAAAAGCAGTAAGGTGAGGGAAATTTTCATAATTTTTAAAATAGAAATTATAGCATGGTTGGAATAGTCACTGAAATAAGTGATTCTTTTTTTAAATTTTTAATTTCATAAATTACATATTTTCAGATATTTGATGGAAGTTCTTCACAAGTATTTAATGTAAGGTTGTCCTAGCAAGATATAGTATAATATTAATAAAGTTCATAATTATAATATCCCATGCTAACATGGACTATTAGTCCAAGTTAACAAATATGTTAACTTCAAAGTAACACCTGACAAAAAAGATGTTTTAACTTCTCAGCCAGTTCAAAGCGAAAAACTCTATTTACAATAAGAAATGTTTATCAATGAGCATTTCACTATCCATTCATTCATACACCCACCTGCAGTATAACTAAATGCCTATTAAATGTCAATGTGTAAGGTGTGATCATCAGAGAAGGAAATGGCGCCCAACAATGTAGACAGTAAAACAGCTTGTGCCTCCCCATGACTTCCCCACCATTCTGGATTGCACCCGCTGAAAACACAAATCCTAACAAAGCTTTCCTTTCCCCCCTAAAAATAAATAAATAAATAAATAAAGGAAAGGCACTTCTCACAAATATACATCTAAAACAAAGGAAAGGTCATGTTTATTACAGTGAACATTGGGACATACACAACAGGAGTTTTAACACCAAGTTCTATACATGTGAATAGTGTAAAAAGCAATATATACTACCATTACTTCATGGATAAACCCTACTACCTGTGGATATTTAACAGCCCTAATACACAGCACAAACTATTTTTCTTTATTCACTTATATTTCAGATTTTGTGCTAGCATATCAATAATACTTGCCATTTCAGAACATGAGGATATTAATTATTACAGTGTACTGGTACTGTGCTTTACATTGGAAATATTATTGACACTCAAAGGTAAAGTACTTCATCTTTTAAATGTTAATATTTAAACCATTTTAAGAGTCAACATGCACAAGAATAAACAGCAATTTACAGAAAAAAAAAGGTCTTAATGAAAGAAAGGCCCAGAAAAATGACTGAAGTTTTTGAGTGAGCCAAAACAAGCAGGCTAAGCAAAACCTCCTGGCAAGTACATAGGACAGAAAATACCAGAGAGAATATGTTGCCATCTATCAATCAAGTAGTTCTTACTATCATTGCTTGGGAACATCTTGATCTTAGGAATGACATTAAAATTATACACAAAATCGATTCTACTCAAAAGGTTAGTAGACTAGAAATATCTTAAAAGCTTAATGAACAAAATTAAATTTCATAGCTTAATTCAAACCAATACAATTTCTTAGAAATCATACTGTGTCTTAATAAAATCTATCTTCCTAAAGAAGCAAGTCACTCAAAATAAATAGATAAAAGAATCCTTAAATGTTTCAGATTATTTCTTTTTTTTAAACAGAAGAACCAAGTATTGAATCGCTAGTAAATAAATAAATAAATAAATAAATAGAATTACCAGAATGTGTGACTGATGTCATCATCTTTGAACAACTTGGTGAGTGATAGATAAGTTGGGTAAATAGAACCAGCAGATTTGTGAGGGACATTGAATCTTTACAAAGAAAAAAAGAAAAAGACAAGTAATTCTTAATGTATGATACTACTTAACAGTATTGAAACCACATTGAATATAGGATCTTATTTTCTTTGAAAATCCAGAGAGAAAGACATTTATCTTCACAACAAAATAGAATACAGCTAAAGTCTGTGCCCATTACATTGTCTTGCCATAGGAAGACAGTTTTGCCATCTATTCTTAGCCAATAAGTCAACAGAAATCTACAACAGAAAGATTCACAAATCTGGGATGGAGAAATGGATACAGTAAAAGGCTCTTGCAATGGAAGCAAGAGAACCAGGGTTCCAATCCCCAGGACCCAATATAACAGCCAGGCAATTATATCACCAAGAAGGTAGAGTTAAAGGATCCCCAGAGAAGATGAGTTCTGGGCTCAAAAGAGAGCCCCCAACTCAATAAATGAAGTTCAGGGCTAGACAGATGACTCAGAGGTTAAGACTCTGCCTTGCAAGCAGGAAGTCCTGAGTTAGGATCCTGGATCCCATGTAAAAACAACAAGCAGAAATAGTGGTGATATGCACTTCCAGTTCTGGAAGGTAGAGCCTAGAAAACGCCAGAGCAAAGCAATGAGAAGATAGAGAATTCCATGACAATTCCTGAACTCACCCTTGGGCCCCCAAAGGCACACACACAGTGCCCTATGATGTGCACACACCCACATGCGAGAGAAGGGGGAGAAAGAGAGAGAGAGAGAAAGACAGCAGGAGAATCAAGATGTCTGATTTTGGTCCACTCATGCACACCATGTGCACATGAACCTGCACCCATACATGTTCACGCATACATACACACAAATAAATATTTTTAAATTTTTAATTAAGGAATAAAAATAAAAGAAAGAAACATAAATTTGGTCACAGACATTTGATATAGTTCAATTATGAGTAGGAAAATTCAACTTAATGTGTCAGTCTAGCTAAATTTATTTAGAACTGTAGAACAGAGTCAACAAACTTTCTGTGTACAAGACCAGACAAGAACTATTAAAGACTTTGTGGCTATCAGTCTCAACTGCCAACCTGATAACTAAATTGCTAACCAAACCTATCTGAAAGTATATAGTTAAGACAGGCCTCCAGACAACCTGTCATGATTATATAAATTGATGTGGAACTACCCCATCCACTGTGCAGGTGGATTAAAATGAAAAGAACTGGTTAGGGTTCAGTCCCCAGTACTGGAGAGAGAAAGAACTGGATAGGGAAACTAGTAATAGAAAACAAGCTAGTTGCAGTGTTGGTTCTTGTCATCGGTCCTTGCTGTAGATGAGAAGTAACCAGCCCCCAGGCTCATACTAGTCTGACACTACTTGCCATGAAAGACTATAACTTGGAATCGTGAGCTGGAATGAAACCTCTTGTCCATTATGTGGGTTTATTATGTTATGTTTATTACAGCCACAGGTTAAAAACTTAAAACAATGTCCAAATCATTTCATTGCAAACATTCAAGTCAGCTGTTGTAGAAAGTAAATAAATGAGTAAGAATGTTTATCAGTTGAACTTTATATGTACAGAAAGTTCAGATACTTGTCATACAGATATTTTTCTCAATAGTTCAAAAAACATCCTTAACCTCCAAGTGCACAGACCAGAGGGTAAAGCAAGTTTTGTCTACTGTAAAGTTTACTAAGATTTAATTAAAAGACTACAAATAAATGGCACATAATATTTAACATTGAGTTCTGGCCTGTGCTATTATAGAATTCACTTCTTAAACTTGGATTTAAATGAATTATGATATGTGATACACCAATGTACAGGGGCTGGAGAGGTGGCTCGGGGGTTAAGCCTCCGCCTTGCAGGCGGAAGGTCCTGAGTTCGGATCCCAGATCCCACGTATAGACGCCAGGCAGAAGCGGGGGCGGCCTGCGCTTCTGGTCCTGGTAGGGCAGAGCCTGTGAATCCCGGGGCAGAAGGAGGTGGAGGCGGTCCATGGTGGTTCGCGAATTCATCCGTGGTTCTACACATACACAGACACACACACACGCGCACGCGCACACACATACACACACACATGCGCACAGTTGAATAAATAATAATAATTTAAAAAATTTAAAAGTCAATATAAAATGCTACACTTATGTTGAATACATTCAAAAATCATCCAAGGTTTATATTGGTCAGTCTCTGTAAAGTTCATCAATAACCTATAAAATAACAGTTTCTTAACTGAAGTCTATAATGGGCCCAATGATGCCTTAAAGTAAATGGCACAGTCTTGGGAAATATATAACAAGTATCTCTTCTCAAGGAGCTCAAAAAATTAGGGCAAATACAACTAGATAAGAGGATTCAAATGAATTCTGTACCAATATCAATGAACAGCAGTCTTTATGATCAAATTCTGTAGGGTCACAAGCTAAGAAAGGCTTTTCATTTTAAAAAATGTGTCCAGAGATATTTCAAACCATGTTCAGGTTTCATTTACTAAGAAAACCCACAGGACTCAACATATAGCCACATTCATACTACAGATTATAACAAAACAATGCAAAGCAAAATCAAAGGGAAAATTGTGCAGGGTGAATCCAGGGCCAACAAAACAGCAGCTGGTAAGGGTTTACTCTCGGCGGAGTCACACAGAGTATATGTACTTCTTTCAGCGATGAGCTGTGGCAGTATGTATGGAATGCTGCCGACTAGAAAAGCTCACTAGAGATGTTAATACCCAAGTTGATACTAGGGGATGAGAGCATAGACATCCCATGATGGCACATAGCCAAATTCTACACTCCCAAAAGACAAGCAGGTGTTCAAACAGAAATCACGATGCTTGTACAAACAGCAAGCAAACAGTTTAGGTGCAGTGCTGAGATTAACAGGATATCAAATGCCCGATGACAACCAAGGACCAGCCTCACAAGCACACCTACCTAAAGAAAGCAGCCCAAGGCCTGTCACATTAATTCTTCCTTGCACACCCATAAGCACACAGAATACATGACAAGAAGGTAACATATGGCACAACAAGTCCCAAATGTTTATTATCTGGTATTTTTTCAGAAAAAAAAGTTTGCTGAAGCCTGCTCTATACCTTATTCTTAGACAACTTAATGTATTGGAGGAAGTTAGGACAATAACTAACATCACCTTGCTGAGGCTTCAGTGTCCTAAACTGATTAGACAGGATAAAAGCAACATGATAAAACACGAAATGACACTTTCAAACATTATCTCTAGAGTTATGAAAAAGATTCTGAGTCCAGCATCACTGATTAAAATGATTACAGTCTCTAGACTGAAACGCAGGAAAACAGGTGAGCAGTTTGCTCAACAAGTTGCACATAATCTGTAGGAGAACCAGAACTCCAAGAGCTCCTGTGGTTCTGGGTCTAGAATTAGCTCACCAAGCATGCCTAGGATTTTGAGAAGTGGAGAAAAATAATCAAAGAATTAAGTGATGGGAAAATTTTTTTCAAAGTTAAAAAAACTTCTAATTATATAGAATTAAAAGATATATGACATATTCAAAGAAAAATCTCTGTGATACCTATAGCAATTGCAAAGATTATAAACAGGAGGGAAGGGGAAGGAGAGCCCCACCAGAAACAAGGAGAGAGGGGATCATGCTACAGCAGAGAAAGTAGGCCACCATCAAGGACTGCAGTAAGTACTGAGACATCTGGTTAAGCTCACTCACTTTCCTTCCTGGACACTTGCAACTGAGGGGGTTTGATCCCACCAGTCAGGGAGAGCATAGAGTCTGGCAGATAGATGGAAACTATCCTGCAAATGGGAGACTGACACCCCCCCCACCGCGATCTCCTACTTTTACTCTATCTACGTTTGAATCTATTCTTACAGTAAGATTCTATTTTAACAGCCTTTTATCTCTGGCTAAGAGGTGACCTCCAATACCAATCAGGATGGAGCTAAGGGTGGTGCAGGAAAAGCAAAACTGAAAATGACAACAAACCATAATTCAGAACATCAGAGACCCTACATTAAACACCTGGAACCTGACCAGCAAAATCTCTCCCATCCTAAAGCTCAGGAAATTTGCAGAAGAGGGGGCGGTAAGATTGTAAGAGCCTAAAGATGGGGAGGAGCAACAATACACAAGATACTCCACACAAGTTAGGGCCAAAGTAACCATAATAGGACTTTGCATGACCTGCGCAATGACTGACATATCAATGACCCCCCCCTCAAAGTCTAGCATGGATCACAGGAACTAGGATCCTTAGAGGCAAGGGATTAACAGTCACAATAGTGTTCCCATACTAAAGGGGAGCACAAGAAAGGGCTCTAGGCAATGCTACTGAGTCTTTACACCTCATTAGAGAGGAGGATGCAGAGGGAAGTTTCACATTCACACTAAAGAATATTCCAGGGATGGGGGGGGGCGCACTGGAAGAAGGGGAGGGAGGGTGAAAGGAAGGGGAAAAGGGAGGAGGGAGCAAGGGGTGGGGGAAGGGTGGAGGGAGGGAGGGGACCAGGGTACATATTAAGTTTGTGTGAGTGGAAAAAAATAATAATAAAAAAAGAAAGGTTGAGGGCAAGAGAGCAAGGAAGGAAGGAAGCGAGAACATAGAGTGGGAGAGCAAAAGCAAAAAAAAAATAATAATAAATTAAATTTAAAAAATTAAAAAAGACATATAGATACATACCACAGCAAAGACTGAACCAAACTAATTATCTATAACATAAATTTTATCTATAACATAAATTTTACAATACCTTAACCTATTCATTTCTCAGAATGAAACTTACCTTTTCTATTTTTCACCTTTATAGGAAATAATTTTCTGCCTTGTGTATAGATCAATAATCTTCCTAAAAGGCACACTGAGTGAATGAAGTAAAAATATTGCAATTCTTGTCCTGAGTAGTAAAAACTTTTCTGCTTGTTGCCTGAAAAGAGAAGCAAATGAGGACATTGCTTTTAATATTGCTGCTGCACCATACAGAACCTTCTGAACATCAGACAGGGTTATTCTACATAAAAGACACTAATACTTACTTTCCTTTAATATTTTACAATAAATATAAGGAAAAGCAATCATTATAAAATTGGCAATTCTAAGAAAATTATAATGCGCAACTAGCTTCACTCTCAAAATCCTTTTACACTACCAGAATTTATCTGTCACCAAAGGAGACTTCAAAAACAACAGAGGGTGGAAGTCATGCAAAACAGTGATGTTTAGCTCTTTTTGGGGGGGGCATATGTTTAGGTGCTGGTGTGTATGTCTCAGGGGTTGTGTGTAGGTGTGTATGTGTGCTATGAGGGTACTATGTATGCCTGTGATGACATCATAAATCATCTTGGATTGCTCTACCTCCTAATTGCTTTCGCTCTGAGATTTCACAAGCTTTGCCCTCCAAGATTGGAAGTGCAGGCTGCAGCTATTTCTACCCAGCATTTTTACATGAGATCCATGACCAGAACTCAGGTCCTTCTACTTCACCCCTGAGTCCTCTCTCCAGTCCAATGTTTACTTTTTGCTAATTAGAAGTCAACATATGTAAAGTCTATTAAAAATTTTCAAAATTCGAAAATGTCTGAAATCTGACATATTTCTGGTTCTGAGCATTTTGATTAAGGAATATTCAACCTGTATTAAAACATCAAATTTACAACTACATTTCTAAAAGAAATTAGAATATCAAAAATTGAGGTCATCTGATGCACGAAATTTTCTATTCATTTGTCACCCACTCATTTAATGCCTATTGAGTAATGGTTTTATAAGAGTCTAAATTCAATTCCCTGCATCCACATTACAAAAAAAAAAAAAAAAAAAATCAGGCACAGTAGCATGCTGTTGTTATTCTAGCATTGGGTTGGCTGGAACAAAAAGATTTCTGGGAATTCCTGACCAGAGAGCTTAGCCTATTACAATTCCAGGCCAAGGAGAGACCCTGTCTCAAAAATAAAAGATAACTAAGAAGGAACATGCACTATTGACCAATGGCCTCCACATGAACATGTACACACATACATATATGCCCGCATATGCACCCTGACATACACCAACACACACACACACACACACATAGAAAAAAATACTTTAAGAGGCATGAATCTCAGTTAAATGGAGGGAAAATTGCCTGGTATGATTAGAACTGTGAGAACAAGTGGCTGATAAGGATGGCTACAAGAGCACAAGTGATCATGGAGAAATGAGCCACAAAAGGTCACTTCATCTAAGGTCACGAGAAAGAATCTAAAGAATTTCTGGGAAGACAGTTGCAATCAAATGTGGATAGTGGAGTTTTGGCTTTTGTGACATTACCCAAAGTTTATAAAACAAGATCAAAGTCAGAAACAAAACACTCCATTTTAAAATTGTGAACAAAAGCATTAACAAAAAGAAAAGTAAACTGACAAAAAAATAAATGCTTAAGAAAGCATAATCAAGATACCTTAAAGGATTATGCATGAGCAGTGAAAGAATGACAGAAAGTAACAAAAGTCAAGTCCCACTTCAAAATGAATTTCTTCATACAGGCAAGCAGTTCCAGTGACAAAAAGAACAATATGGAGGGAAGCCCTAAGTGGAAGGTCCTATAGCAGTAGAACCAGAAGTTTCATTTTTCAGGCAGCACAGGGAATCAAACCTAAGACCTCCTGAGAAAGAAAAGAGAACAAAGGAGGAGAGTGGTGATTCCAGGGATTCGAACAGCTGCCAGGGAGCATCAAAGAAAGAACCATCCCTCTGAGTTACTTTCCTCATCATTTTGACATAATCAACTGAAACAGCCAAAGAGCAAGGACTTGCTATGACTCCTGTTTTGATAGGGTCCAATCCATTATGCCAGAGAATGCATGAAGTCCATGTGGCTCCATGGGGTTAGGGACTTCCTGCATCTCAGTGGAAAAGGAACAGAGCGCCATCCAGCCAGAACAAGGACCAACCAGGTGGTAACCCTCATGGCACACTCACCCCGCAGCTACTTACTGACTCCAATAGGTTCTACAGCCCCTCAGAATAGCACCATCAAGTGGGGAAACTAAACACATGAACCTTACAGAACATTTTGTATCTAACCCAACAGTCTGCACCTGGCCCTCACAGGCTGATTGCCATTCTCACAGGGCACACTGCCATTTCAAAGGTCTTTAATAGCCTCTCCACTGTCCAAAAAGCGTATGTTGAAACTTAAAACCCTTGATTATCTGCAAAAATTGAAAAAAAAATATATGAATATAATGGCACAGTGAAAACATTCCCTTTCAAAATGAAGGAGGCATACACAGCAGGGGGAAACCCAAGCAAAAGCAGGACAGACAGGAAATCCTGAGGCTCCATGCCCATCATCCAGAAAACAAGGTGTCAGCTTTTGTGCCCCAATGGCCTTAGTTCAGCAGTTACAGCCTTTGCCTCTCAAGCAAAAGGAGGATTCCCAGATTCTCAATAAAATACTCTAGGTGGATACAAGGCAGTGGCCAGTAACTCTAGCTCTGAAAAGCACAGCCTAAGAAACCTCAGTGTGGGGGTTGTCAGGCCCAAACCTGCTCTCTGGAGAATGATACATTAGCATCTGAAACGGACTCCTTCCCTTGGAAGTTGAGTCTGCCTCCTGTCTGTTTTTGGATCACTTTTATTTTTCTCAGGAATGGGGTGTTAACTCCCCCAAAAATCCCTTCATACAGATTTGAGATATGCTAATGCATGGACCAAGTGACTGTTGAGGCATACATTGTCCATTCCCTTCTAGCAACAAGGTGCCATGCCTGTTTTTCTCTACCTGAAGACATTATGTCTGGTCCCACAGCAATAGATGTCACTCCTGCCTTTTCTTTGTTAACTGGAATGGATACATTTTACATCATCCTGCAAAGAATTTGGTCTTGCTCTTCTTTGGTCTTCCTGAATTTGGCCCTGCTCCTTGATTGTTTCCCTATATATATCATATATGCTACAATAAAATTGGCTTGGATGATGGACATCCTAGGCTGCCTCTGACCCGATGCCTGATCAATTCCTACCGCTCCTACTTCTGTTCCTGCATGTAAGTCTGGGTTTACACTGGTTCGTGGGCCTGGACACCTCAGAGCAAAGCAATGAAATGAAAAAGGAATCCAGAATGATTTCCAATTTCAACCTTGGGCCTCCACAGGCGTGCACGTGCACGTGCACATACACACACACACATACACACACACACATAAACCACACACGAAAAAGAACTTAAATACTTGAATAAGAACATTTTCTTTACTTTGTGTTAGAGAATATATTCGGGAATAAATTATAAAATACTTTCACATTTTCCAAATAACATCTGCATAGAAAAAAACAATGTAAAATATAGGGATCATAAAAGATATCATATTCATATCTCAATTTATGAAATCTAAGGAAAAGAGCAAGGAAAATCAAAATAAGTGGAGAAAAAAGCTTTAATATTTAAAATGAAGTTCATTTCATGATAAATCAGGTATATTGTAGTAATTGTGAAAGGAACAATAAGAAAGAAACAAGAAACAAAAATAATCATTGGCATGCAAAAGAGTCCAAGGAGATTCATGTTAGTCTATAAGTAAAGAACAGATCAGATAGGTCAATAAGAGGCAGATTAAAAGCATCTAAGACATCTTAGCTCAGAGTGAGAATTAGCAGAGAAGAATCACAGTTTGGGGAGAAAAAAGTAATCAGAAGTAACTGATTACATGAGTGATACACTGCCAAAAAGGAAAGGAGGCTGGGCTGTTACCTCCCCCGAAAATTCCTTCATACAGATTTGAGATATACTAATGCATGGACCAAGTGACTGTTAAGGCATACATTGTATTACAATTAACAATCAGGTTTAAATTGAAGGAATATAAACAGTAAAAGTGATGTATATTCAGTTCAAAGGAAGATATACTATTGAAAGTTATGATTACAGTATAACATTTAAATTTATAAAAATATTCTACATGCTCCTAGAGATACTACACATGTGGATACTGCGCCGCACATGTGTCAGGAGTGACAGGGATGAGAGGGACTACATTTACACTCAGTGTTCTAACATTTGAATGATTAGCACCTTGATATGCCACACTACCTGCCAACTTCCTTAATTCCAATATCCAGACTCACACTAGATAGCCTCCCATGGGCTATGCTTGTGTGTATACACATGGTTGGCCTAACACGGTCTCACAGAAAACTTATAAAACTGATATTCTTCAGCTTTATCGTGGATTATTAACCATGTAGAGCTGGAAGTTCAATCATAACAGCTATCTATACTCTGAATGTTTTTCTCCTATTACTCATATTTTATATTATAGTCCATATTTTAAAAAAGAACACAGAACACGAAGGATTGAATAGATGGCTCAGGGGTTAAGACTCTGCCTCACAAGCAGAAGAACCTGAATTGAAATTCCAGGTTCCATGTAAAAAATACACGAGAGAGAGAGAGAGAGAGAGAGAGAGAGAGAGAGAGAGAGAAAGGAAGGAAGGAGGGAAGCAAGGGAGGGAGGGAGGGAGGGAGGGAAAGAAAATAGAATGAAAGGGAAAGAAAAAGGGAAAAAGAAAAGGGAGGACGGGAGGGGAGGGAAAAGGAGAGGAGGGAAAGGGAGGGGGGAGGGGGAAGGAGTTGAGAGATGGATATCATGCTGGAGGAGAGTCCAGGGCAGTGGGAAGGAAGAAGGGTGGATTTGAGCAAATGTATTGTGTACATGAATGAGACTGTCAAAGAAGAATAAAAATACTTTAAAAAATTTTTGCAGGTATATACATGTGTGTGTGTGTGTGTGTGTGTGTGTGTGTGTGTGTGTGTGTGTTTGCATCAGAGGGTGTCATGGTTTGCAGTATCTCCTCCACAGTTTCCTGTTTTGGGGAAGGTCATGGCACTTTTAAGAGGTGGAGCCTTCCTGGAGGAAAGCGTCAGAGGAGGTGGGCCTTAAGGTAGATTATCCCACTCTAATTCTGTGAGAAGTCTGCATTTGCAGTGGGAATCTTGAAACCTTCAGTCTCCATCTCCAAGATGTTTGCAGTGGCTTAGACTGCCTCTAGCTTCTGCCACCAGCCATGCCACTTCCAACAGGAAAAACTACTGCCCCTCTGGAGCTGTAAGCTGAATAAATCTCCCTTTCTTCCTTAAGTTGCTTGTCTTTAGGTGTTCCCTCACAGCAACAGAAAAGTGTAACCAATGTAGAGGGCACTATGTGTACCTATGGAGACCTAAAGGTGACTTCAGGAATCATCATGAATTGCTTTTACTTTCTCTTGCACTTACAGAGCCAGAAGTGCAGGCTGCGGCCATTTTGACCTGGCTTTTCTCCCTGACTTTTTCACATGGGATGGGGATCCTAACTCTGGTCCTTCTGCTTACAAGGCAGAGTTTTAACTTCTAAGCCTTCTCTCCAGACCCTTTTCTAGTTTTTAAATTTAAGAAAATACTTTATTGACATCATTGACAAATATAATCTTCCACTCTACCAACAACTAACAGAATAAAAGTCATTACTAAAACACAATGTACCAAAACATCATAGCTAAAAATGTGGGCTACAATGAAGGCAGTGCTAAAAAGGAAATTCATATGTACAAATGCCCATGTTAGCAACTCAAGAAGGTCTCTAATAAATAATGAAGCATCTTAGGGCTCTGCCATAACAAGAATAAGCCAAACCAGAAATCAGTATACATAAGGAAACAATTAAGATGGGACAGACAGGGCTGGCGGGATGGCTCAGTGAGTAAAGTACTTGCCAGAAAAGCTTAACAACCTGAGTCCAATCCCCAGAATCCACTTGAAAGTGAAAGAAGAGAATTTGCTCCACAAAATTGTCCTCTGACCTTCACCCACATATCATGGCATGTGCACATACATGTACACACACACACACACACATACACACACACACACACACACACGAATAATGGATAAGTCCAAAAAAAGACTGAGGTAAAAACTAATGCAATGGAAATTTAAAAATGCCATCAATGAAATAATAAAATGGTTCTTTGAAAAGATGAGTATGAACAACCAGACAAGACAGTTCAGGAGATGAAGGTGCCCCGTGTAACCCTACTGAGTTTGATAAGTTGTCCTCTACCTCCTCACACATGCTGTTGTACTTATGTACCTATGCACATGCTCATTTTCTCTCTCTCTCCCTCTCTTCCCCCCTTTCCCTCTCATAAGCAAATAAAATAATTTTAAAGATAAACAAGATTTTAAAAAAGATAGTCTAACTAACCAAAAGAGAAAGAAGGTTCAAATTAATAAAACTGGAATTTAAAAAACAGGAATTACCACAACTATGATATACCTATAATCTAAGAGAAGTGAATGACTCTCCAAATTTCAGCCCAGATCAGATCAAATCTGGAAATCTAGAATAAGCAAGCCCTTTGCAAAACTTAACTACAAATGATCAAAGCCTGAAACTCTGAAACTGTTGTGAGAAAATACAATACACAGGCATCAACAAGAACTTTCTGACTGAACTCCTGCTGCTCACTCAGAAATGGGGATAATTGACAAACGAACCTTCACAAAATTAAAATGTTTTTGAGAAAAAAAGGAAACATTTTAGTGAAGAAACAACATATAGAATTAGAGAAAATATTTGTTATTTATATATCTGAAAGGGAACTAATATCTAAAATATATACTACAAAGAACTCCAAAAACTAAATACCAGAAATCAAACACCCCAATTAATATGTGGGCTAAAGACAAAATAGAAATGTCCAATAACCATATGAAAGGAGGTTCAATTTCACTAGTCATCACAATATACAAATTAAAACTACAATGACATTCCATATGAGAATGGCAATCACTAAGAAAAAATTGTGAGTGTCTGCCCTTCATGGCACTCCACATCTGGCAGCCATGAGCTCTTTTTCAGTTCCTTGCCCCTCATGGATTCCATGGCTAGAGTCCGTCAGTTCTCCAGGGCGCCTGCCCCTCCTGGCACTCTATATCTGGAGCCCGTGAGTTCCATTTTTTCTCTCCTCAAAAAGAAATAATCCTCAAAAAGTTAATCTTCAAAAAAGAAAAAAAGAAAAAAATTGTACATGCAGGAGAGGATGTGGACAAAAAGTAACCCTGTAACTGTGAGTAACCAATAGACTAACCAGGTCACCATGGAACTCAGTATGATGGTTCTCAAAAGACTGAGAGGAGTTGGACATCAAACCCAGTTGTACCATTCCTGGAATAGTGGCCAAAGGACTCCAAGCCAACGTCACAGAGATACTTGCACATTTAATGCAGCACTAGCCACGGTGCCTAAGGACAGAGCCAACCTCCTTGTCCAGCCACAGGAGAGAAGATAAAGAAAATGAAATATAGGTGCACAAAGAAACTTTTAGTCATGAAGAATAATGAAGTGATGTCAACTGCAGAAAAAAATGGATTTAGCTAAAGAGAATATTATTAAGCAATCCAATCTCAAATCAGTATCATGTTTTTTCTCATATTTAGTTCCTAGTAATTAAAACACACATAAAACCATACATGCATACATGAAATGAAAGCAGAAGCAAATCTGTCTAGGGGAACAAAGAAGACTTAACAGGGAGGAATTAGGAAAAAAGGAAGATAAGGAGTTTGAAAGGGCTGCTAGAGATATAGCTCAGGGGTTAAAACTCTGCCTCACAAGCAGAAGGTCCTGAGTTCAGATCCCAGGTCCCACATAAAAACACCAGGTGGAAATGGCACCAGTCTGCACTTCCTGCCCTGGTGGACAGACGCTAGGAAATCCCAGAGCAAAGCAAAAAGGAGGTAGAAGCAATCCAGGATGATTCCTGAAATCACTCTTGGTCCTCCACAAGTGTCCTTTGATACAGAGAGAGAGAGAGAAAGAGGGAGAAAGAGAGAGAAAGAGAGAAAGAGAGAGAAAGTGAGAAAGAGAGTGAGAGAGAGAGAGAGAGAGTGTTTGAAGAGGTATATCCTCAAAATACAAATATATAAAAATGCCTTTATGTAACACAGTGCCATGTCTATGAATATATACAATGAAATTTCTGAAAAGTAAAACAAAATCTTCAAAAGTTTAAATAATTGCTAGGCTATTTTTATTAATAAAATTAGCCATTTTAAATTCTGGAATAGAGAAAAATCCTACTTACCACAATGCTTTGAATGTCCCAAATTTTCATCGGCTTTCATGGCCTCACACAATTCCAAGTACTGAACACACTGCTGTACTGCAGTAGTTATCTGATAAAGCAACAACAGGCCATCACAAGAATTGAAAGAGTCAAAATACCTATCATAATTTTCATATTCAGAAAGGCTGGCCATAAAGAAGGGGAAAAAAAAGGAAGACCAGCAGTTGTATGAGGATCCAAGACCAAGACTTAACTTGAGGTTAGAAAGATGTGGTTTTGTTAGGTGCTTTTTGTAGATGATAGAATTTCACAGCAGCTACTAACCAAAAACTGCATAGCTACTTAAGTTAATGAAAACTAAGCAAAGCTTAAACTTCAGTCTCTTCAGTACCCTGGCCACATTTCCAGCTGTTGCAGGCCCAAGATGGCGGTGGACATGGACAGTCAGATATTGTTTCACTGCAGAAACCCTCAGAAAGCACTGAGATCACCTGGGACGAAAGACTCTAGCAGGACAACCACTCTAAGGGGTGAGCATTTTTATGCCTAAAGAGGATGGGTATCTTTGATCTCTAAGATTCTTGCATTAAAAAGGCCAATCCACGGGAGTGTACCGAAGTTGCCCCCACAGATGTACAATTTGAATTCAACTCTGAACAAGGGGGGAAAAAGTAAATCTTCCATTCCTTTTTCTCTGTTTTCTAAAATAACCTACATTTACTTTTCAAAACTAAGTATTAGCTAGATGTAATGGCTCACAGCTGTATCCTCATCACATAAAAGGCTACAAAAGGCAGACTTTTGTACATTTAAGGCCAATCTAAGCTATGAAGTCAAAAAATAAAAGCACAACAACAAAATACAGACTAAACTACCTTTTGATATCTTTTAGATGGTTTTATAGCAATAAAATCTCAAGCAAGTTTGACATGTTAAATGAAACATTTGACCAAGCTGACAAAATATTTTTAATTATTATAATTATTTATTCTAGTTTTACAAGCATGTAAAGTACTAATCCCTGCTTCCCTCCATCTCCACTCCCATTTCCCTCCCTTCTCATCAATCCATTCCACTTCTTTCCACCCTCCTGCCTGGCCGCTTCTATGAACCACAGGGTTCCTCTGGCTTGTCTACTCTTCTGGAGGTTCAGGCCTCTGTGGCAATACCAACTTGCCTCTCTTCAGGCCACCCCACTGATAGGAGCATTTCCCTTCACTCATCCAGTTCTAGTCCTTAAGGTTTCCACTGTGTGCTATCTCTCTCGAGTTCCTTTTAGTCTATGGGGGTATATTGGTATGTCAATCATTGTGTGGATCTGGTAAGGACAAGTCTCACTGTAGTGAGTTCCTGGATGCAGCAGTCCTACCTTGAACGGAATGTCTTTCACAATGATGGACTTTCCCATCTTTAGGTTCTTACAATCTTACTTCCCTCTCTTCCACGAGATTTCCTAATACTTAGGATAGGGAGAGATTAGGTTGACCTGAGTCTGGGTGAGCATTGCCAGGTTGCCGGTATTTTATATTATGACTGACCATTGTTATCCACTTCACTGCTCTTGTAGGCTCCATACTCTCATGGTGCTGAGATCCTCAACCTCTGTCAGGGAAGAAGACTTCTAGGCTGCATGCTAAGTGCTCTTCCAATCTATGAGTATAATTGTAGATATTTGCAGAGCAGTTTGGTGTACTGTCTTCCTATCTGTTGGTCATAGGCTCTTTTTCCCTATTTCCTTTCCTTTTTTAGGTTCTTGTTCTAGTTAACAGTAACAGGAATGTGTTGAGTCCAATCACAAAGCTGTTGGTTGCCACCTTGATACTCATGCCACTATTACACTGGTGATTCCCCTGTTGCCATGGTGATTTTTATTGTAACTTGTAGATCTCATTAGTTGATAAGGCCTGTGATTATTTTTCCCCCTCCCACCCTAATAGCTTCTACAGTATTCTTCAATACTGTGTAAGTTATCCAGCAAGAAGGACGTTCTCAGACCAGTTCCAGTTGATTGATCACATATTTTGCACATGTTCTCTGATCCATTTGTGTTACATTTTTCAGTAACAGGGTCTTACTGACAGTTTTTGGAAAGTGACCAATAGCAATGGCAAAAGCTTATATTGTTTGGGAGCCTTTGAGACTTCTTTGACCAACATTTTATCAGAAATGCCACATTCCTGTTACTTCTAATATATTTCTAATTGCAAGCTGACCAAATATTAAAGTGATTTATAATAAAATAATTCTACCCATAATCTCTAAATGAGTTGATAAATTATCTTTTTGCACAAGAAAAAGATTTTAAGTGTTAATCTAAGTTGTTTGTGGTAGCAAGCGTAAGTTTCTATCTGGATATAAACAATAAAGGGAAAGAATGTTGTTCTTTGAGTTTTTTCATATCTCTTCCTTTCTTAAACAAGATCAGGCTTATGTGTTGATAGCAACGAATATTCATTTCAATGGTAACTGGGGATAAATGAAACACAGAAAGACTCTGGCTCATTTTTTCTAAAATTTTCCCAGTACCTCTCACCTCCACAAATAAACTCCCACTGCATCATTCAGTGTGCCTCTCCTCCTGCTGCTTAGTTCTCTTGATTATCAAACATGAAACAATTACCTTTTCCTTTCTTTCAGCTCATGCTCTGCTACCTCACCTGAAAATTCTTCCTTTCAAGTGATTCTAAACTAAAGATTCTCCTGAAATTCATTAAGTTTATTGGTTAAAATTATACCATCTTACATATTTTAGTAAATTTCATGATTATCACTTCTTATTTGTCTGCCTTATTGGTTTCAATTTCTTTCAGTTCCCTTGGTAATTTATATAATACATTTTATAATATTTATCTATACTTGGCATAATTCAAATGTAAAATGTATGTCACCAAGATTTTATCATGCCACTTTCCCTCAAATGCATTAGTATATTTTATAAAAGTAATACCCTTATTAATGCCTACTCTAAATCAAATTATATGTTATCATTTCAAAAATACAATTTTTGTCAAACCCACTTGTCATCTATAGCAGCCCAATTCACCATGGTCGTATACCCTGCCTGTCATCCTGCTGCATCTTAGCTCTTTATGTTTCACATGATTGTGGTTTAGGTCACATTAGAAGGAATGGCTCAGGGACTAGAGAGATAGCTCAGCAGTTAATCTGCCTAGAAAATAGAAGTATCTGAGTTCCGATCCCATATCTCATGCAAAATACCAGCTGGAAATGCCTGTGGCCCGTATTTCGGGCCCTGGAAGGTGGAGCAAAGCCAAGAGGACACCACGCAATCCAGAATGTTACCCAAAATCACCCTTGGGCCTCCATAGGCACATGTGGTGTCCTCTGATACAAAATGTGTATACACACACATACACACACACACACACACACACACACACACACACACACACACACGCACAATAAATAAAATAAAATTAATATAAAAAAGGAATAGCTCCATTACAGCATATTTGGTGACCGCTGCCCAAGTATACATTTTTAAGATACTATGTCATACAATATGATATTATTTTTCAATGACAATAACAAAAAAGAAACAGATGTGAAGACTTACCAAGGACTTATATTTCTTTTCAAGAAGTCTTAAGACTGAAGTTCTGCTATAATATGCATGCTAAAGTGAACGAGAAACAGCAATTAATATTCAAACCACTCCATTCAAAATCCATTTTTCCTACATCATTTCAAATACCAGAAATTGTGCAATAACTTAGGCTTTAAATATTATAATCATTGCCAAGCAAATTTTCCTTTATACAGTTAATTGGAGGTTTAGCAACGACAGGCACATTATATAAAAATGGAATCGATCACATGGTGACAGACAAGTGTGGATAAAAAACAAAAATTATCCATCAATGTACCCAATTTCTGTGTTAAATTAGTTAAAAAATCATCTCTGGAATAGAATACCTAGCTATCTGTGTATGACAGAATCCATGAGAAAACACCTAAATAGAATGAGAACAAAAATCACAAATTGTGGACTGTCCTATCTGCATGTGTAAAAATTGTGACATGTTCCAAAGAAGTAGTATCTTAATCCTTTATGCCACTATTGTTTAAAAATGAGTGATAATGCCTAAAATGGCTTTGTCTCCTTAGGACCAATTACAGATGGAATAAAAACACATATTTATATCACCCTGTAAAATCCAGAGAAAACTATAAATGTTTTTAACTTAATTGTGTCCAGCAACATTAATGTTTAACCTAAACTTCTTCGTTTTATTTTAAAACAATAAAATAATTAAAGAAATAGCATCATTAAAAAATCTAAAGGATTCTGATAAAATTCATAATTTATTGAATAGTGACTTTAATGAAGGTTCGCCATAATCCTGTGTGTTTGACCCTTTAGCTTAAAATGTTTATAAAAATTATTGATCCCCTTCTCAGTTTTAGTAAAGAAAATATGCTGTTGTAAACTTTAACTACTTTTTAACATTATCCTGTTATGTCTAGTGTAGTGATTCGTGCATACAACCGACAGTACTAGGGAAATAGAGGGAGGAAGGTCAACAGTTCAAAGACATTCTCAGCTATATATGAACTCAAGGTAAACCAGGGTTACATGAGAGCTTTTCTCAAAAGAAAATAAAGGTTCTAAAAAGGAATCCTCACTGTACCTTCATTAGACCAAGGTCAGCAAATTGGAGCCTGAAAACCAAATTCAGTTTACCTCAGAATTGTGTAAATATTTTGTCGGAACACGACTGAGCCTGTTTGCTTTACATATTACCCATAGATACCTTGAAGCTGTTAACAGTTGGGTTAAAAAGCTTCAAACACTATAGAATCCATGGTCATAAACATTTCCTGTCCAGTCCATTAAATGAAATATTTGCTAACCCTTATCTTAAATAACACAAAGAGCATAGGAGGATGTGATGAACTTTCCTTAACACACAAAAACACATTTTGAAATCAGATTTTTTTAAAATAATTTTCTAGTGTTCTACTTTCATATGATCTGCCTCATTCAGTTAAGTACAAGAAATAAAATGTTAAGTGAAATAACTTTCGAATAGCTCACAGAATATGACTTCATTTTTGTTTTGTTTTTATAAAAACACTTAGATTATAGTATTCATATTTCTAAAAAATATAACTTATGGTTTTAATGCATGTGTTGTATACTGAGAAAATGTGTTTTTACAATTTCTGCATACTATCTTTAATAAAGTTATAGTTTCATCACAGAGTAAGTTTAAAAAGTATCAGATGTAGGGGGCAAAGGATTCAGGTTAATTAATTAAGTTGAGCAAATATTTATTAAACATTATTGCACAGGGAACATAAGTGTTATGCACTAGAAGCAGAGTTATGGTCTAATAAATTGGCATTTATCATCTATTTTTAGATAGCAAAAGGCAAAAAAAAAAAAAAAATTTGGCAACTGTGCAGCTGAGCCATGTAGTCACACTTCCCTGTCTCCTGCCGGGCCCCTTCCCACTCTTCTCTGAGCAGGGAGACAATGTGAGAGAAGCAAAGGTCTCAAAGTCACACTGTGCTACCACTGTTGGCTGGGAACTTCGGCCACTCCACTGCTCTCTTGACACCACTGTCACTTTCAGCACTGCTACAAGCACCACTGGAAGCTGCCAGACTCAGACACTAAATACACTCCCCAAAATACAGGTTCAGGAAGAAATCAACAATACTTTGGATGTCATCTGTTTCCTAACTCCAAGAAAAATGAGGCCTGAATCCTTATGCCTTATCAGGTTTATTTAAAATTCCAAAGCTCTATACATATGAAAATTAGAAATCAGATGAAGTATTCATCTTCAATAGAGTCACATGAACTGCCATTTAAAACCTACACTGGGTGACAATAGGTAAACAATCTTGGGCAAGTTACCTTCTCCAAGCCAAAGATACTGGATCTCAAAAACAAAGTACTGATAGCTACCACCTCAAACACTATACCAAGCAAATGGATTAGCGCATGCAAAATAACAATTAAAACTCTTAGCAAACACACACTAAGCATTTAAATAATGGCTATTCATTAAAATTATGTAACAAAAAAATCTATTTTCCTTACCATCCATTTTTTGAACCATACAGCTTTGGTATCAACTAATGCAAAAAAATAGATTGGATCCAAAATCTTTTGAGAGACAAGATGACTTTGATCATGTTTAACTGATAATAAAGATAAAGTACTCTCCACAATTTCTTCCATGTACCTTAAATTTGGGAAAGAAGAGATGATTTTAAAATAAGATTAGTATATACTGCATTGGCAGTTCTGGTGATATGATCTACATGCAAGTAGTAACAAAGTGGAATGCAATCTTTAAAAACTTTTTTTGTATTTTAGTAAGTGGCAGAGGCAGGATTCGCATTTTTCTACTTTAAAAGCTCATGTTCTTTGTACTTCAACACTTGCTCTTCAACTCAATTTTCCATTTTAGACTCATTAGTGCTCTTACAACTTTATTAAAAAAAGAAAGAAAAAAGTTGGAAGAACATTTAAGGAACTTTCCAGTGCCATAAACACCACTAAAAATCTAAGAGCTCTCACCATGTTAACTTTCACATTGCTGTGATAGGTGGGATAAAATGACACTGAGATAGGACCATTCACAAAGAGAAGTGCAAAATACACAAACAACCACATAGATCAATTATGACAATTTCTCCTGTCCCTTTTCAAAAAGTAGGGGGCACAGTCTCCTAAGTCAGGGAACTTACTTCTCTGGGTGACGAATCCAGAAAGATGGAGCCTCCTTTTGATACTCATTCAGAAGACGCACCTACAAAGCAGTGTATAGCAGCCCTCAAAATATTGGAATTCTTAAATACAGATTTATTTTTAAAAGTATATTGTATATATTGTAGCAAATGAATACCTTTTTGAGTAAACGAACCACATTAGGTTGAGTTATATCTACTCCAGTTGTAAGAGTAGGACTATGATTTTCTCTGGAAAGAAAGTGTAACTCCAAATATTTAGCTGAAAAGTGGAAATAAACAACCATTATGCCATATAATGCTTTCTGAACAGTCACTTCTTATGCATTTTTCTTAAGTACATGTAAGAGAAAAATATTTTTAATGATTTAATAAACATACCTAAACTTGTGTAAATTTCCTTGGTCATATGTAATGGTGAAAGTGTAAATGTCTGTGCATAGAACTTTAAAATCCGGTCCTATGGAAATAAGGCAGAAGATTTGCATTTCAAATTCTTGAAACAACAGAAGCAAAAGATATTCACATATTAACAACTCATAAACCCAAACCAGGGAGACAGAGTAAGGCTGATCATAACACAATGAAACAAATCACACAAAACCATTATTACAAAATCTGGTAATACCAGGTAATGACACTGCAGGTAAAAATCAAACCCTATGGAAATGAGATAAATCTTTATATAAATGTGTGATCCAACAGGGGAACAGAATAGATCATACAGCATTTTTGAAAAGCTAGTTCCAACTCTAAGAATTGTTTCTTTAAATTTAAGTTCCATAATTAAACAATTAGAGTTCTTGCTAGTAATTTTGCCTATTCCCTAGAGAAATACATTTTCATTTCATTTTACTAGAATTCAAATTGAGCTAAATGAAGAATAAACATAATTAGAACAATACCTGGCACTAGCTGGTTCTTAGAGAGAAACCTGTTACTTTCACTTTGACCCACCTAAATACCATGGAAACCTTAATCCTAATGGTGAAATTTAAGTTCCCACTAAACAAAGTTACATTGCCACCTCAAATTTTCTAATCTATGGGAGAAAAAAATTAATGACCTTGCTTATGTTATCTAGGATAATTTACACATACAAAATAGTTCTTTGATGGTAAAGTACCTTATGAGAACTCTAAGGCAATACTACTGATCAAAGGATAGCAAAAAAAAAAAAAGAGGAGGAGTCTGTTCTTGTTCTTTTACTTCATTTATTTATATGTGGGGATATGGGTATGGGTGTATGTGCTACGGATATGTGTGCAGATTGAAGAACCATTTGTAAGATTCTTTCCTTCTACCATGTGAGTTCCAGGATTGAACTCAGTTCATCAGATTTGCTAGCAAGTAACTGTATCCACTAAAGCCATCTCACCATAATGGGAAACCTATTTTTATAGTCGTAGCAATTTGACAAGCATCTATCACTTTTCAACTACCATAGGCTTCAATTGGGTACGTGTGAGAATTTTATAGAACAGTGGATGAAGAAACAATCAAATTTAGCAATTCAGATGAAGCACAAACTTAAAAGGATGCCTATTCTAACATGACTTGATCTCACTACCGTTATTCTTCTGTGGCAACTTACTAGTTTAAGTAATGAAACTGACCCTTCTTGCATAGTAATCTATAATGGCTAAACAAAGCAACTATTACTAACCCATTAGACGTTTACCATGCTTTAAAAATTATAATTTCTCAAACGAAAGCAATCTATTCACACACAATTCCTATAATTTCATTTCTTCTTAGCTTTGAAATGCTAAAGATGACCCCAAAATACACTTATGTCTCCCTTGAAGTACTTATTCAATGTTTTTACAAAAGTCTAGAATACCCTCTGGTGTTAGTAACTCTGAACTGCATCCAAGTATTAGGTAAACATCTTTTTCTTTTGACAGAAATAACAACGATAGTTTTCAAATCATTTCTATTCTCATCTTCATACAGAAATATGTATTTAGATTTTTTGTTTTCCATAACTATTAGTTTATTGTCTGCAACTAATTGAATGTAGGTTCCCTAAGGACAAAGACTTCAATCTTCTTCAAAGTATGTTCCCAGCAACTAAACTAGAATGATTCTTTTTTTTTGGAGGGGGAACAGGGTATTGTGTGTGCTTGTGAAGATCCAAGGGTGATTTCGGGAATCATCCTGGATTGAATCAGCTCCTCTTTGCTTTCTTCTGGAGTTTCCCAGTCTCTGCCTTCCAGGGTTGAAAGTGCCTGTCTGCCATTTCCACCTGGCATTTTTATGTGGAATTCAGGATCTGAACTCAGGACCTTCTGATTGCAAGGCAGAGTCTTAACCTCTGAGCCATCTCTCCAGCTCTAAACTAGAATGATTCTAACTACAAATATGTAACATATGTTGGCTGAGAAAAATAAAAGTAAATTAAGCAAACACATTAGATTCTCTACAAAAACATTATATCAGCTTCAAAGTCAGTTTTCTTCACTAACATATAAATTAGGAAGCAAAGGACCCCTTCTTTAAAAATAATCCAACTTAAGGCTAAGGCTGGGACTCAATAGTTCAGTGCTTGGCTAACATGCCACAGACTGGATCCCTAGGACTGCAAAATCCTAGGGAAAAATCCAACCTAGCAATTTGAGTTACATCACAGACATCTGTGGTCTTGAAGCTGACATGGTTTGAGTGTGAGTTGCTCTCCACAGGCTCATGTGTTTGAATCCTTAGTTGATGTTTGGGAAGGTTGTGGCAACTTCAGGAGGTGGGACCTTGACTAGAGGAAGGGACAGGCCTTGAGGTTAGTTAGCCTTGCCCTGTTTTTTGTCTGCTGCTCGCTCTCAGCTTCCTGTGATGGAAGCCTCCAGCTTCTGCCACTGTCCATGCCTTCTGCTGTGGGATGCCCACTTTAATGTAGTATATATAGCTCCCCCCTGGAATTGTAAGCTGAATAAATATCCCTTACTCCCAGCAAGTTGTGTATGAATCTCACAGCAACAAAGAGTAACTGCCACATACATAAAACTTTTACATAAATCAATCACGTCTATGTTGGTGTCATAATTTTATAATTTTAGAGTTTTTCCATCTTTACAAATCACCTCTAAACTTTTAACTTCTTTCTATAAACTCTTAACTTCTTTCAAGAAGCTTAGCTTCTTTCATCACTACATGAAAATTCAGGAGGAAAATGCTAGGAATCCTTTAGAGTGAACTGCAAATCATTTTAAGTCCAAATGTTCCTATCTCATATCTCTTAAAGGATTTTCTCAATTTAAAGTAACACAAATACTTGGAAATCCCACAAATACAAGAGAAAATAAACACACCAGGTAACAGCCATCATGTGGAAGGCAGGATGACATTGAACATACTCTGAAAGGGCTGACTGAGTAGACTAAGAATATGCCACAATCTGAAAGCAGAATATGAATCTCCATATTTGATATACTGCTAAGAAAACTACCCTAATCCATTTAGATCTGAAATGGTGAGAAAACAGCTGTCATGATTTGAAATGTGTCCCCACAGGCTCATGTGTTTGGGAAGGTCATGACATCTTTAGGAGGTGGAGCCTTGTTGCAGGAAGGCAGTCACAGGGGGGTGGGCCTTGAGGTGGATTAGCTCCACCCTACTTCTGAGAGAAGCCTGCCTCGCAGTTGGCAGTCTAACAGCTCTCAGTCTCCATGAAGGATGTGACTTAGTTCATCTCTGACTTCTGCCACCAGCCATGCTGCTTCCACCAAGAAACCCTGTATCTTCTCTCTGGAACCTTAAGCTAAATAAATCTCCCTGAAGTTGCTTGACTTTGGGTGTTGTCTCACAGCAACACAAGGAGTAACCAGTACGACACTTATTTGGAACATCTCTATGATCATTTCCTTACATTGAGGACAGGGTCGGGATCTGAGAGGCACATGGTCAGCTTTTCACAGAGAGTCGTCCAGTTCTCGCAGTTCAGGACATCGGAAGGAGGAGCTGAACACAATGTCTGTAAAGCTTCATATCTCACCTACACATTCAAAATGACAAGGTGAACAGTAGAATAATCTCAATCCTCCAAAACAGGATGTAACAAGTTATCAAAGGGTAGAACCTGAGTGCCTATTATAATGAGGCAATAACAAGAATTAGATGTCCTTTTACAGAATGACTCAACATACTTTTTAAAACTAAGTACTAAATAGAAAAAAATAGGTTATTTCAAAAAAGAAAATTGAAACACTAAATGTGCTTGGGGACTTTAGGTGCACAATCTAAGAGAAATGAAAGGATGGTGGCTGTCAGAATGTCCCACTGGCTCTACATTCTGAAAACCTCCTGTAAGTGTTGCTACAGTTGGAAGAGTTTAATTTTAAAACACTGTCCACATATGCCCCTGGTAAAGCACTTCCATTCCAGAATATATGAGCAATTCCCACAGAACAATTAGTTGAACCTTTTTCATTTCTCTGCTGGACCATATTTTATGACCATCTGACCACTCAAGTAGAAAAAATAACCCCGCAGGGAAATGCAAAATTGGATTTCTGTATTTCCACAGGAGTCGGCTCCCTAATCGGACTTCCTACAATCCAATCAGAATTCACTCAAAACACCGTGGCCCAAGGGACCACAGTGGAGAACAGCTCCACTTCAGTCACGGAAGCAGATTCCCCTGCTCTCAAAACCCCCTGCTCAGGCCTGAGCCCTGGGAACGGCCTGCAAGCAAGGAAGGCTGCAGGGTCACGGACAACAGCGGACATGTCAGCATCAGATCCACTGGATTACATGAGCAAAAGACACACTGGAAATATACATAGATGTGTGAAAGTGGATATGTGAAAATATAGATAGATATGTGAAAGGATGGAGCTTCCAAAATTGGGAATTTATAATCTTCGGTATTTATTCCTTTACAGTTAATTTTTAGGACAAAATCCCACTTAACACATGCTGGATCTGAACAAGTATGTATTTCCAAGAAATCCATCTAAACTGAAGGCAACAAAAATTTAGTACATCAAAAATAAGTTCCTTTGTAAATATATTATTTACTAAGAACCAAGAAAATAAAGCAATGCAAAATGCCAAAAGAAACAACTTTTGTCTATGATGTTTTAGGTTTTAGTGAGATAAATCTTAAATATTCACGTAATTATAATGAAGCTTATGAAAAGAGTTTACTTCAAAAACTAAAAATGAATGGTAAGATATAGTCAAAAGACTTAAATTAAAAAAAAAAAATCTTCAAGAGTCCAATTGTAGGAAGCCAGCGAGAATCACTCAGTAAAAGTACCTGTGCGCAAACATGACAACCTGAGTTCATTCCCCAAAGCCCACGTGGTGAAAGAAGGAATCCACTTCAAAAGCTGTCCTCTTACCTCCGAATGTGCATGTGGCATGTTGTGCTTCAGCTGCTCTAATATGGACATGTTCTCTCTCTCTCTGTCTCTCTCTTTTTCTCTCTCTCTCTCTCTTTCTCTCTCTCTCTCTTTCTCTCTCTCTCATTTTCCCTCCCCCTCTTTTTCTCTCTTGTCCAGACATACTTACAAATAAAACTTTCAGCAATCCTATTGTACTTTGTACTTCAAATTGACTTGTAAATGAAATAAGGCATTATCAAGAGTAATCTGTAAAATCTCTTTAAAAATTAAGAAACATAAGTCAACACAACTGTTTCTTCAAAATCTTGTTTCTAATAAATTTTCAGAGTTTCATATGGAACCTTGTTCAGAGCACCTTGTGGAAGAGGGGACAGCAAGAATATAAAGAGCCGGAGGATGGGGAGAGGTAATGCCAGACTTCTGTGCATATTAAAGCTGTCATACCTTAGAAGTCAGTGCAATGCTGTCTACTTCCACTGTACTCTACAGCACTGGCCTAGCAGCACTTTCCTATGGGACAGTGTTACCTGATTCCCTACTCTGAAAGACTGTATGGGATTGGTGCCAAACAAAAAAGAGGGGGAGCCTCTATCTACTACAGTTTACCAACAGGCCCAGGCACTAACTACTGAGGATGTCCTAGATGGGACCCAGTGGATCGCACATGTAGGGAAACATAGGGAGTGGGGAGAAGTAAAAGATTAGAGAAAAGGTAGATGGGATGGGAAGGGGAGATGGAGGAAAGTAGTGGTGATGAAAACACACAAACCCATTGTTAATATAAATTAAAATAAGTAAGTTATTAATAAAGAGTTTTGTGTGAAAATGTTGGGGAGACATTTATCCAATTCCAAATTTCAGTTACAAGTTACAAGGAAAAAATATAAGAGATCTGTTGTGCAGCATGGTAACTATAGCTAATGCATTTCAACCCTGAAAACGCAAGAGACTGTGACCATTCACATTCACAACAAAAAGATGAAGAACGTGTGTCAATACACATAAACTAGTCCAATTTAGGCATTGTGTAATATCTACACATTTTAAAGCATGGTATGCATAACAAATATACCATCTTTAAATAGGTGTTAACCTTTTCTGAAAATAATCTTTATACAGCCACATTTTCTAAATCAGGAAAAACATTGAGTTTTTTAGTAAACCACTAAAGCATTAGTTAAACAGGAGGATCCCTGCAGTGAGCTCACCAGCTAGTCAGTCTAGCCAATCAGGAAGCACCAAGTTCAATGACAGACGTTGTCTTAAAAAAAAATAAGAATTAAATAGGAGAAAGCATTAAAGAAAGATACCTTTGAGTGCAACATCTGATTTACACACATGTACACATACATCCATCATGTACCCACAAGTACATATGCAGAAAGAATGAAAGAATGAAACAGAGAGAGAGAAGAAAAAGACAGAGAAAGAAAGAAAGAAAGAAAGAAAGAAAGAAAGAAAGAAAGAAAGAAAGAAAGAAAGAAAGAAAGAAAGAAAGAGAGAGAAAAGAGAAAGAGAGAAAAAGAGAAAGAGAAATAGAAAGAAAAGGAAGAGAGAAAGAAAAGGGAGAGAGAGAGGGGAGAAAAAGAATGAGAGAGCGAGAGGAGAAAAAGAATGAGAGAGAGAGAGAGAGTCTTATTCTGCAAGTATTCCTTTCAGAGTGGAACTATCACCCAGGACATCTGCCTGGGATTAGTGCTCACAGTAAAGGCCTACAGTCCAGCTATGATGCATTGCAGTGTGGTGTATGTAACATTAACATTTGAATGAATATGCCCACTACCCTGTAAACTTACCTCCTTGGGCTGACCAGGATCCAACTGATCTAAAATCATTTGTAATTTTCCTTGACAAAATTTGTAACTCTGCAATACAATTGACAGCACATGTGGTTATTTAGTAGACTTTAAGAAGTATTGGCATAAATGATTTTGTTAATGTAACTCCAAGCACAGCATGCATTTTGAACAAGGGAAATAACAAGCTATTTTGATTTGGTAGCAAACTTAGAATTTTTTTCCCAAGGCTTTGAAATGAGAACTGGATGTCTCAACAAAACAGTGTACCTTCATGTGCACAAAATTGCTTGCAGAGCGGCTACAATGTGCAAAACATTGTAAGACTCAAAAGACAGAAGACCAAAACGCTGTGTACCCAGAAATGGGAGGTGAACCAAACAAAAATATAAAACAACTAACAATAAAAAAGCACAGATGGGCAAAGCTACAATGCTGCTGAAACTTCTGTGCTTTTTTTTCCTGTAGTTTTTCTTAGCCATTTCCTTGGTATTTCAGTAAAAAATTCCTGAAGTAAAAACCTACATCTGCAAAACCCTTTGCAGTCTCCCCACACGCTCATTTCTCCATAGTACTGCATGGTTGCCTCTTTCCACTCAGAACTCAGATGGAAAACCTCAAAGAGGCATTCCTGTTGACCAGAAGCAATCTCTCTGCACCCCTCATGGCCCTCACACTGCTCTGCCAAAGCCATGCCCTGCATCACTGACAGCTTACAGTGAGTGGGGCAGGGGGCGCGCAGGGGTTTTACTGTCTGCGGGAGGCTCTGGATCTTGTTCTTTTGTATTTTATCTTCCCTAACACCTGAAACGTGCCTGGCTACAGAGTGGGCACCTGATCTTTGGTTCAATACAGAAACGATTCCAAAGCCGGGTGAGTCACTCCACAGCAAGTGGGTCCAAAATAGCCCAAGGTATCATATCATGCAACAGAAATTTTCTTTGCGAGCCTTCAAAACATTTCAAGTTTTATTCCATCTTAAAAGTTACATTTTCGCTACAGAAAAGTCTATACCTGTAATTTGTTCTAAATTTTCTCTGTACTACAATTAAATTTGTAAACGATATATGAGAACTTGGAAGTAGATATAAGTAAGTCCACAGGGAAGCGGTTTCCTTATTTAGAGCAGAACACATAGATTACTTACATAGGACAGAGATCTTCCACAGAATATACAAGAAAGCATACTTTTATATATGCACATGTTTATATATATACTCAAGTACAAATCTATGTTCATAAGTATATATTATCCTAAAACATACATGAATTATACATGTATACAGACTCGGTCTATTGAATACTTTCCTTCAGCTGACTCTCTTGTTGGCCTCTTGTAAAACTAATTTATTCTGGTCCTGTCATGTCAACTGTATCATATCTGTTAGACATCCTCAATAATTCACTTAAATGTATTGCCAGCAAACACATTTAAAAAAATAAGCGTACGATCATTTAAAGGTAATGGCAGACAGAAGAAGGGGAAGCTTCTTTACTCAACAATTTACCCACTGATTAGTCATCCATGCCTCGGCAAGTCCACAGGCATTGCTAGTACAGACATCCCAGAAGAAACCCAGTGATCACACATGCAAAAATATGTAGAAGTAGGGACACTGGCTGGAAAGGAAAGTATGAAGTGGGAAAAAAAAAAAGTATGAAGGGACAGGAAGGGGGAACTGGGTTGGGAAGTAAGGGATGAACACTACATAAATTTGTTATATTTATGTCGAAAAGGATCAAATAAGAAAAAAAAAGAAAAATCATAAGCATATGCCGAGAAGACAGGATATAATTTATACCATGTTGAGTTCTAAATCCTAGTTCCCTCCACCAGCCAGCTGTGATGCTGAAGTGTCACGTAAGCCTGCCCTCGGCTATGACATTCCATGTGAGATGACTGTATGAATTCAATGACCTACTCTAAGTGTTACGGCTTTATCATTATTAGAGTGAAAAAATTTTCAAATAAATTTCACTTAGTAATTTTTATAAAAAATTAAAAGAGCCCACTTTTTACTTATCAATTACCTATTCAATTAATTATCAACTACTAATAGAATTAATTAATTCTCATTCTAATCCATTCTTAGGTTCAATACAGAGAAAATGCTGACACCTTTGACAAGTATTGAGCCAAGCATTACTAGAACATTCTGTTACAGTTGATGAGATAGCCAATCTTCAGCTAAACAGTAGTCAATTAAAGACAATCTGCCATGCCTAACAGAATTCCCTTCCTTCAGGAATTTACTAAAGGAAGACTTGCGTTTTAGTCTCCTTGCGCCTGATATCCCAGGCAAGTGATCATCACGCTAAAAATACCTCTGCCTTATATGTCACAAAACTATCCAGGCCAACCAACATTTCCACTCTTCTCTCTTTCCATATATTCTCTGATCAACTGTTAGTCACCATATTCAAAGACCTTTCCTTTTTTGCTAAGAAATTATTCCATGTATAGGGTCAGCAAGAAGCAAAGTGATAAAAGTGCCTGTGTACCATGGCAGGCACTTTCTTTTTCTTTCTCTCCTCCCATCCATTTCCTCTTTCTCTGACAAATAAATAAATAAAATTTTGTTTATTAAAAATAAAGTTAGGCCTGGAGAGAGAGTTCACTGGGTAAGGCACCTGCTCACAAACCCGGGGACCTGCGTTCAATCTCCAGAAGCCCACAGGGTGGGAGGACAGAATTGATTCTTCTGACCTCACCCATGTATATTTCCCCCTCTCTCTGCCTCTTTCTGTTTCTCTCTCTCTTTCTAATAAATAAATAAATAAATATTTTTTAGTTTTCCAGTGGGAAAGCAGGGGTGACGGGATAACAAGGAGTGTAAATGACATAAATGCATTGCATGTATGTATGGAGGTGTGAAAGACTAAAAATACAGTTTAAAAAACAAGGAAAAGCTTGCGTGTGGATGATGCTGGATTTGAGCTTTTGGTCCTTCCACCTGTGCCTCCCTAGTGCAAGGATGGCAGGCATGTGCCACTACACCTGCCTCACCTTCATCAACTCCTGGCTGTCATTCGTTACAGCTAATTACCCTCCTCACTGCCTAAACTTTGCCTGCCTAAAGTTCCCAGCATCAGTGGGCAAGATGACACACATTTAATCCTAGCATTGCAAGGCCCAGGAAGGAGGTTGACAATTGAGTTCAAAATAAAATAAAATAAAATATAACAAGAGGGCTGGAGAAATGACACAAGAGTTAAGACTCTGCCTCCCAGCAAAATGGACCTAAGTTCAAATCCTGGATCCCAGGTAAAAATACCTGGCAGAAATGGTAGCAGCCTACACTTCCACCTCTGGAAGGCAGAGCCTCGGTAATCCCAGAGCAAAGCAAAAAGGAAGTAAAAGCAATAATGATGATTCCTGATGTCACCCTTGGTCCTTCAAAGGGACACACTATGCCCTCTGATACAAATACACCACATACATAAATAAGAATCTGTTTAAAAAGGGGCAGTAAAAACACCAAGACTCCTCCTATTACCTTCTCTGCCATTACTGAAACACGAACTACCTTTGGTTCCTCTCCTTAGTGTCCAAAAGGCAGTTTGCAGGTGACTCACTACATCATCCACTATCCAATGTTGTTGATCAAACAAATTAGGCATTGTAACTACTTGTCGTGACCAATTAACAATGGACCTGAAAAAAAAAGTGAATTCACTGTATTCTGCACCCAGATTCCAATCACACCTCATGACTTCATCATCTCCCAAGCCAGCTTAGCTTAATACCGTAGCTATGACTTTGGCTTTGCTACTTCGTCCAGCAGCCTGTCAACACTGCCAATCAAATTTCCAAGTTCTTACAGTAGCCTCCTCCTAATTACTACTATCAAGTCCCCTCAGCTAAGAGCCACATTACTGCTCTCAACTATAACGGCAGCCCTCCAGCGAGCCTCCCTATGACAAGGACAAGTGTGCATTAATGCTGAAGCCCACCCTCCACCTCACCCCATGTGCCCTTAGGCATGCAATCACATGAAATCTTTATGCACACAACATACAGGAAAGCTCTCCTGAAGCACACTTCTCTATCAAAAATTTAACATGATGGACTGGAGACATGGACTGTTTTATCATATTGGGCAAAAAGGGCCAACAGTATTTCATCTTCTTGTAAGACTGTAAGGATCTAAGTTGAAGTTTTTTTTAATCTAAATGTCTCACAAAAAGATCTTGAGTTCGTATCCCAGGTCCCATGTAAAAATGCCAGGCGGAAACTGCAGCAGCCTGCACTTCCGCTCCTGGTGGGCGGAGCCAGGAAATCCCAGAGCAAAGTAAGGAGGTAGGAGCATCCATCCAGGATTCCTGAAGGATTCCTGAAGTTACCCTTGGTCCTCCACTGGGACACACAGTGCCCTCTGATACACACACACACACACACACACACATATACAGACTTTTTTTTAAAATTTAATATGATTCCCCTCACCAATAAAGCACAATCCAATCTAGCCACTGGGTAAACTACGGCTCAAATACTTTTTTGCACTCAAAATGTAACAAGCATTACAGATCTACAGCTAGGATCTCTAAGTAATGATGAACGCGCAACCTTTGCCCCCATTCCACAATCTAGTACTAATGTATTGCTCCAATTTGCTCCCCACAAACTGTGTTCCAACCTTTCCTATGTAGAATCAACAGGCTCCCAGATATGCTGCATGCTATATTGATTTTGTCCATTCTCATTCCGAAATACTTTATCTACAGCTCATTGGTATTCTATAAGGATCCTCTTTGGAAAGTATATATGTCACAACATTTCTACCTTACAAGTCTATTTTTTGCATACCTCTTCTTTCTCTTTACTATCTAAATATCCTTGAGTAAGCAATGCACATGATTAATCCATGCATTTCTGCAATGGATTAATCAGCATATCATACATAGTAATACGTATTAAATGAGCATACATAACCAAACAGTAAATGCCCTTCTCAATTCCACTGCACTTTCCTTTTCTCACAGTTCATGAAGCAAAACTTTAGGCCAGAGGTGAAGCTTGGTAGTAGAGTACTTTTTAAAGTTCCACACCCACACAATGGGAAGGGGGAGAACAACATTGTCTCAATCTATTTTCTACCCTATAAAATTCCTTTGTCTTTTTAAACACAGCCAAACTTCTCTTGAAAAAGTTTTTAAATAAAAGTTTTTATTACACTAGAAATCAGAATGAGTCTAGCTCCTGAATCAACATTAACATAATTAAGGTACCTTTTTGGTATTGCTTCTCAGGGGATAGATATAAACTCCCATAGCAACCAAATATATCTAACTAGGCCATGTAATGTGATCATCTGAGCATGTATTTGTGAGATTACTAATTATTCTAAGTATTTCTGAGACTCAGAATTGAATATATGAACAACATCTCTGGTTTGCTAAAATATGCAGAAAATAGATCTTTTGGTGACAGAAGATGTAATGATAACCATGTACACAGAAACGCCCACAAAGAAATTTTAAAACACATTTACATGTGTTTTAAAGAAACTGATGTAGTACAAAGGGAAAAAGAAGAAATAAGGTAACTGTTTTATCATATTTGGCAAAAAGGGCCAACAGTATTTCATCTTCTTGTAAGACTGTAAGGATCTAAATTGAAGTTTTTTTTATCTAAATTGAAGTTTTTAACATACTTAAATATGACTAAGATACATTTCTGTCAGATGCAGTTAAAAGAACTGCAAGTATTCACCTTCCAGCTTTTTTTCTTTGTCACAAAAACATCAAACTTAATTACTTTATTATGTATCCTGAAAATATTCACATTATTTAATTCTACACGACAGATTAAAAATCAAATCACTGTCAAAATTAATTGATTCCAGAATTCTGTCTATCTGAAATGCTTGCATTGTAAACTATTCAAGCCTTCAAACACAATCAGTCAAGACAACACAGTTCTGACTACTGTCCAAACATTCTGCCGCTGTGCCTGGTAGAACACGCCTGAAACTAAGTGCTCAGGAGGTAACACAGTGAGCTGTGTCTCAAATAAACAAAACCAAACAAATGATACTGCTTTGGAAAATTAAATGGAGAAATCCTAATGATAACTCTGGCTTTAATAGGTTTAAGTGCCCAATTTTTTTGCTAGCCTTAAAAATAAAAAAGACAAGATAAGCCAGTGTTGACAACGATGACAACAGCAAATACTTGAAAGCATAATACCCCAGATACTACTCAAAATACGTTCCAAAGACTAAAGCTTAAATTTACCGAGTGGCCTTATAAAGTCAGCTCTCTCTTACCCATATTAGAAAAAAAAAAAAAAAAAACTGGGGGGCACAGAAAAAGTTAAAAAAAAAAAAGGTTCAATTCATTACTGGCAGAGCCACAGGTTATTTCAGAGGGATTTCATTCAGAGTTAAGAATGAATTAGGCTCAGAATAGTATTTGCAAATTTCAGGATATCTAAAACTTCTTGAATAATGCACCTACCTTCAATTAAACTTTAAAAACAGAAAGAGGTTGTTACTTAGGGGGAAAAAAGGTTTTAAATTATTTTCAAATGCTAAGATATTCTAAAATGTCCTTAATGTTTTATTTATGTTTGACCAAAGAAAACACTTTTGCACTTTTCTTTAAAAATGCTACACTGAGAAAACAATATTTTAAGGTATGAAAAAGCACTTAAAGATTCATAAAAAGGAATATTAACACTGTTAATCAAAGAAATTACTTTAGTTTCCTGGTGTCAAATTGTCTCCTCAAGGGATTACATTGAAACAAACAAGCAAACAGCAAAATGAAGCTTGTATCTGCTCTTCCCATCATCCTCCAAACCATGCTCAGGCCTAACTCTTAACTGCAGGCTCCTCTCAGCTGCCCTTCTTGGTCTGAAATCTCACCTATGTTTCTCTTTTGCATTTTCAAGACTCTGACCTTTTTCTGCTAAAAACATCAGAAAATTGGAAATCTTATCAACTGGGGTATCCAGAGATGAATGAATGCAATGGTATAGGCTGAAGCTAAAGCTAAAAAAAGAAAGAAAAAGAAAAAAAAAAAGAAATGTTTCTATAATCCCTCACATTAATCCTTAGCAGAAAGAACACTGGAAAAGTTTACGATTTTAGAAGAGAACAGAAAACATGTTCAATTCTATACATTAAAATTTGAGAAGCAAACAGGCAAAATAATACTACCAATAATAATAGAGAAGAAAAAGAAGAAAGCAAGAAGAGGGAAGGAGGAAGAGGGAAGAAGAGGGAGGAGGGAAGAGGGAAGAGGGAGGAAGAGGAGGAGGAAGAAAGGAGGAGGAAGAAGAGGAGAAGAAGAGGAGTAGTAGCAGTAGTAGTAGTAGTAGTGATAAGAGTTTGGATTACTGAAAGTCTCCACTCTGTCAACTCTGTAAGACAAGAGAAAAATCCAAGTACCCAATATAATCAGAAAGCACTCAAGAAATTCTTTCCAGAACGATCCAAAGTAAGGCAGCAACATGATGTCTGAAAGGTTCCAAGAAAGACAAGAATCCATTTCCTTGCCCTTTTCAGCTTCTAGCCCAAGGCTGAATTCTCTGTTCAAAGCAGTCTTCAGTGTAGCCAGAGGCGCAGTGGTCTAACAGCTGTGGCAGCCCATGCAGCTCATTATCTACAGTCGCTCTCCAGGGCTTCTCTGGCCAGATCCATGGGACCACACTGGGTCCCTCCCACCTGCAAAATAACTCAGTGGGTCAGGCACCTGCTCACAAACCTGGTGACCTGAGCTCAATCTCCAGAAGGAAGGAGAGAAGTGAAAGTTGTTCCCTGATCTGTACCCATGTATCTTGGCATGCCTGCAGACATTCTCTGTTTCTTTCTCTCTCTCTCTCTCTCTCTCTCTCTCTCTCTCTCTCTCTCTCTCTCTCTCTCTCTCTCACCAGATAAATAAAATAGCCTGAGTAACATTAAAAATTAAAACAAAATAAAAAAACTTAAGCTATCGTATAACCTAGCTATACTACTTTAGGTAAATTCTAAAAAAAGGAGAAAAACCTCAGTATACCACACAGATACTTATGTATCCAGGCTTACTATTGTTTTGTTACAATAACTAGGAAAAGCCTAGATGTCTGTAAACAAATGAATGGATACAAAAATGTAGAGTACATACACAATGGAATTTTACTCAGCCATAAAAAGTAATTAAATCATGACATGGAAAAAAGTATAGACCTGAAGGTCATTATGTTAAGAGAAAAAGTTAAAGTCAGAAAGTATGTGTATGTGTGTACTCATGTATGAATGCATATATGCGGAAAAGTGTGATAAAAATCAAAAAGGGGGGCTGAAGAGATGGCTCAGGGGTTAAGACTTTGCCTTGCAAGCAGAGGGTTGAGTTCAGATCCCAGAGCCCACGTAAAAATGCCAAATGTAAATGTGAGCCTGCACTTCTGGCCCCGGTAGGCGGAGCCTGGGAAATCCCAGAGCAAAGCAAGAAGGAGTTAGAAGCAATCCAGAATGATTCCTGAAGTCACCCTTGATCCTTCACAAAGACACACAGTGCCCTCTGACTGACACACACACACACACCTATACACACACACACACACACACACAATAAATAAATAAATATTTTTAAAAATCAAAAAGAAGTAATCTTAAGGAAAAGCAAAAAAGAAGAGGCAGCTCATGGAATAGATGTGACATGAAAGCATGAAAAAAGGCTACTTATAGAAGGAAAGCACCCAGCAAGAAGGGGGGACTAAACCAGTAAGGGAGAGGACAAATAACAACAAATGTAAGGGCATACATATTTGAAAATATATAATGATACCTATTACTTTGTGTGCTAACTAGAACTTAACTTAAAATAAAGAAAACTTCAGGGGCTGGAGAGGTGGCTCAGGGGTTAAGCTCTGCCTTGCAGGCAGAAGGTCCTGAGTTCAGATCCGAGATCCCACGTACAGATGCCCGGCAGAAGCAGGAGTGGCCTGCGTTTCTGGTCCTGGTAGGGCAGAGCCTGTGAATCCCCAGGCAGTAGTAAACAAGAGGAGTTGGAGGCGGTCCATGGTGGTTCCCAAATTCACCCTACACACACACACACACACACACACACGTACAATTGAATAAACAATAAAAAATAATAAAACATAAAAAAATAAATAAAAAATAAAGAAAACTTCAGATACATTTTTAAGCCCAGAACAAGTAACAGTTTTGAAGACATCAATAAAAATGTCAATGCTTGTGCTGATTATGTACCAGTGTCTACTTGACAACTGCAGGCTGAGCTCTGGGCACATCTGTGAAGTATTAGTAGTTCAGGCAAGCCCTGATGTGGGTCAGATGGAGCTGCTCAAATAGTTTGACACATTTCAACACATTCTGGCATGTGGGCATGCAGACATACTGGCAAGCAAGGTTTTCCCCTCTCCCAGCAATTCCTGTGTCTACGGTATGGCCAGTTCCCTCGGCTCCTGGTATTAGTATGAACTCTCCTACCAAGTGGACTGCAATGGAAAAAACCATAGCCAAGAATAAAATTACTCTTGTTCTCCTAAGTTGCTTGGTTGTGTATTTATGAGCAATGATGGAAACAAGCTATGGTCATGTTTAATAGAATTGTTCCTATGCATGGGTTCATGCTGATCGCAGTTGCACTATGGAATCCCATGACTAGCTTTAGGCAGTAAGTGATAAAGAAGGAGTCCCATTAGGATGAGCTAGCGGATGACAAGATGGAGGACCATCTAGTGTTAATGTTAACTTGCTGAGGAGCTGATTTAAAGATGTTTTACAGGGAGATGGATGACTTCGTATAAATGGAGTTGTGCGGCTAAATGAGGCATCTTGTCCTAACCAAGTAGGCAAGAGCTACTTTCCAATTCTGCAAGTCTCAAAAGCAACCATCAGTATTTCCTCAGACCATTCTTGTAACTGATTATGAAGTTCCTGCCTATGGCACAGTGGATGGACTATGGGAGAAAGGTGCTCCAAAGTCCTCAGCAGGGCAACCACCAATCTCACACTTCACTTCAGTTGATGGTTATGGAAGACAAGGGTAAGGGAAGTTGAGAGGGCGCATGAGTGCTGGTCTCTACTCAAGGCTTCAGAATGATTGACTGACATTTTTTTCAACCACATTTTCAATTCTGAACATACTAAATCACTCTGACTTTGGCCAATTACATGAAATTGCATCTCCTCTTACCACGCAAAGGTATGCTGGTATGTATCTCCTAGAGCCTTCGCATTCTGAAAGAGTTGTCCAGGATGTTCTGACACTCACATACATCTTTCCAAAAGTTCAGGGATCCCGTACCTTCTCCATGGACAGGGTTCACTTTCGACACAATCACTTTCTTCCAAGCCATGGGCTTAAAGGACAGATACAAGCAGTGCAGGTATGGCCTGTGAGGGTCCTAGAGGAAGCCACAGAGGTGAAACAGGCCCCCTTCTCAAGAATCAAACAAAACAAAAGAAAAACAAGAATACCTTCTAATCATGACCTGCTTCTACCAAAACTTGGAGGATTCTAATCACTACAAATAATGTATCTTTCAGGAATTAGCAACTGATTAGCTCCTAGCTAGTCAATTAAGCTTAGTTGGATCACAGTACTTGCACTTCATGGACCAGCTTAATAATGCCCACCTTTACTTCTATTGTGCTTCAAGCAGTGTATTTCGGCAGGTCTTTGATCTGAAAAAGCAGCTAGTCAACTGATAAGCCAACCATTCTGGAGCACTGAAGTCTCTAGATGCTACATTCTTACACATGGTCCATCAGCCAGTGAGTAAGGGCGACAAGGAGACACTCACCACCTGCCCTTCACAGCACCAAATCAACCTGACGTGTAAAGATCACAGCTTAGCACAGAGTGTCCTGTGCAATAATGCAGTGACAGCAACATGCGGCAACCTTCAAGCTCTGCTTGATGCGTGAAAACCTTTTTTCCACTCTTGGTTGTTGCTGTTGTTAGTCTTCATGTTGCTGCTATGACTACAGGCCCCAAACAACTTGGCCTGTTGAGAGTTCATACCAACATCAAGAACCCAGGAGACTGACCACACCACATCCACAGAAAAAACCGAGACAAACTCTCTCATTGCCAGTACACATTTTGCCTGTAGGCCAAACTAGTAACAACTCTCCACCTTACCCACCGCCCAGGTAGAGGGCCCGTCTACAACGGGCTGGGTCTTTCTTCCACAGGCTTCCTTGGGACTTAATCTAACTATTAATTCTTCACAGATGTGCCCATAGGGCTCAGCCCTCAATCGTCAAATTGACACCTGTCTCTAACTGGCACAACAGTACAGTCTCAACCAGTGACCAAGATGCAAGATTTTTAAAATATTTCATCCAAACTTCTCAAACTAATTATGCCTAGGATCTATTTTGTAATTATCTCATTAGAGTATATCTAATTAAATGTCAATGCTTCGGCATAAGTATCAGCTAGGACTCACACCACAATCAGATTATTCTTTTATTATCTGGTGTTGGAAACTAGGGAGGTATTCTCTATCCCCTGCAGAAAGGCAGGCCCTTCTCACAGGAGGAAACTTGTGGGCAAAGAATGCACGTCTGGTGCTAATTACCAAGTCAATGAGTTGCATTTCAATTCTGCAAATGTCAAGAGCAAATATCATTACAAAAGACTCTGTTCAGCCTGGACAACTGTGGGGAGGGGCCTGGCACAAGTCTAGTTGGTTTCCCTTAACTCGTGACAGGACTGGTTGAGTTACGCCTCTTTTTCCTTAGTTCTACTGCAGTCCGATGATGAGGGTGCCCCCTTATCCTGGTGAGAGGAAATACAAGATGTCTAGCATTTTGCTTGCTGCTGCATCTGTTGCTTATTTTTAGATTTAAGTCAGAGTCTCCCTCCAAGAAGTAGGCTGACCTTAAACTCAGGATCCTCCTACTTAAGTCTCTGAGGGCCAGGGATTACAGCCACATGCCCCCATATCTTATCAGTGACTGACCTCCAATCACTTAACACTAAAAAAAATTAATGTTTAACAACTTGTTTAACAACTCGCAGCAACTTCCAGAAAACACTTGAAAGAAATACTTTATCTCCACGTCTCGTCTATAATTTAAACTTTAATAAGAAGTGACAATAAATTGTTTTCAGCTCAAGCCAAAGCAGATTTATTTCAATACCTATTGTGCTTTTAAAAAATCCAAAATACGATGTTTCACTTCATTAAGAAATATCAGAGATACAATTATTTTTTAAATGAAGTTCCATAAAATGAAGTTCCATAAAATGGTACTTCACAGACCTTCATGATAATCTTAATCTTAACGGGAGGCGATTTTTCTGTTTAAATCTCAAGTGGGCAAACAGAACGAAAACAATGTGTCTGAGAAGGTGGGAGTGGAAGCTCTTGGTTTCAGCCACTGGCTGGAAACGACCGTGAAGGGGGCGGCCCACCTGATTGAAGGAGGAGTCACTGTCTGAGCAGTTGTCTGTGCAGTAGCTGCTGCTGTTCTCCTTCAGCACCCTCCTCTGCCTCTCTTGACTGCGCACCTCCTCATCCTCAAACTTGTTGATCATTGACTCCACCACCGCCATCATGACGTTCTTCAGGGAATGCATCATGTCCTTGTACCTTGAAGTGCAGAATGGGTCTCAATAAGACCAGGATTTGGGGCAGAAACTGAAACATTCCACTAAATTAAATTATCTGATGGTTCTCTATTAAAAAAAAAAAAAAGGAAATTCTGGGAAAGGAAGGTCATTAGACCCTCTCTCAAGGTTCCAGCTATTATTCCCCCCTCCCTCCAGCTGCAAGTGATATTGGGAGGTGCTGGAGCACGTAAGAGGCCAGCTAATTAAACGCATGACTCGCGAGGAAGCTCCCATGGTAGGGTAGGATTTTGTGCTGATTCAGCTACTTTGGTGTTACCCACACTCCTGTTAAGTAGCCTTTTGCCCATATTCCCTTAAATAACCCAATTAAAACTCATTGTTTCTCCAAGTTAAGGAAGGGAGGGAGGAAAGGAAGGAGGGAGGGAGGGAAGGAAAGAGAGATGAAAAATATTATTCTTTAATAACAAAATACAGCCAACAACATGTATCAGAGAGAAAAGGGACCTGATTATAAATCTGGTGACATGAGTTTGATCCCTGGAAGCCTACATGGTAGAAGAAGAAAACCGACTTCTGAACACTGTCCTCTGATCTCCAATTGTACAACATTGTGCATTTCTCTCTCTCTCTCACACACACACACACATTTTCTCTCTCTCTTTCTCTCTTCCTCATAAAATATTTTTAAAAAGGACATAATACTAAAGCTCAAAAAATCAAAATTGTTATTTTTTTAAAACAGGGAACAACGGACTGATAAAACATGAAGAAAAATTAATAAGGAATTCAAAAGGTCTATTATCTCCTGGACCCTCTTCAATCAGCACAGTCTGTGTCTTGATGCTAAGACGACAGCTGTTTCAGTGACCAGGCACAGCATCAAATGGCTAACATCACACTAACGAAACTCAGACCAATCACACATGCTGTTACCCTCACTTCCTGCCTCTCTCTCCTCCCTCACTAAGTATAATTGGCACAGGCACCCACAGCCACAACTGATACTTGCTATGGCTCAGGATCTAAATGAGAGTGAAGCTATGAGTGAGCATTTTTTTAAAGGTAAAAGCTCTCAAGCATCCATTACTGAGATCCTCAAAAGCCCATAGAAGTTTAGAAAGAACCTTTACAAAGAAATACATGACTTAGAACACTGACATTTCTATGTTTAACTTTTTTTATTATTTATCAATTGTGCATGTATGCGTGTGTGTATGTACGTGTGTGTGTGTGTATGTGTGTGTGTATCTGTAGAACCACAGGCGAATTCAGGAACCACCATGGACCACTTCTACCTCCTCCTTGTTTACTCTGCCCTGAGATTCTATATCATACAGCTATAAAAGTGGCAAAGAGTAAATCTCAGAAAAGCTGTTCAAATGCAAGCTGATATACACATATGTGTTGCAATTTTAATAACAGGATTACACAATCAAACAAGCATAGAAACACCTTTTTTCATATTCCAGCTAATGGTTACATCAACACAAAAGAGATACTATTTCTCACAAGAGCAGTAATTTCACCCTGAAAAAACTGGATTAAAAAAAAAATGATGGACTGAGATTTTTAAATAGAAATTATAAGATACATCTTGCTATAGTTACAATCTGATGTTCCTTTAAAAACACATTTGGCCCCCACCTAGAGCATCAGTGGGAAATGATAGACCCCATCAGAAGCAGGGCCCACAGAGAAGCTTTAGACACAGAGGCACTGAGTTACAGGGGCTGAAAGCCCTGGTCACTTGTTTTTACTCTTTCATTTCCAAACATGAAATTAATGGGCCTGCTGAATAGGGCCTCCAGCATGAAATCCACAGCCACAACTGATACTTGCTATGGCTCAGGATCTAAATGAGAGTGAAGCTATGAGTGAGCATTTAGCATGAGTTTTAGGGCACAGCTATCCTTACCCTAAAACTTCCAAACTATGAGCAAAGGCAAAGTCTTCTCAAGTATTTCTTACAGTAAAGGAAGTTCATTAATTTAATTTTAAATGATATATGAGTCATATGTATACAACATATATAATTTTATAGCATTCACACATATAATACATTTATTTAGCAATGTCTTTGTGACATAATAAAATAAATTCATAAAAAAAATAAAATAAATTCATATGCTTTATATTTTACATATATCCTATATCTATATCTTTATTTAAGTACTAGAACTCATAACAAAACACAAGACTATTGAAATAGATGGGGCTAGACCAGAAAGACTTCAGGGAAGACCCAGAAGGGGACTCCCACAGAGGAAAGAGACCAATAAAGGCCCACTATGAAGTAAAAGGATATAATCAGCAAAGAGTACTACAATTCTCACTAGTTACTCCAAGATTCCTCACCTATAGACTGTAAGCAGCTTAAGCAAAAGGGAAAACCACACACTTTCCAGCACTTGGGATGCCAAGGCAAAAGGAATTCAAAACCAACCTTTGCTCTATAGTGAGCTGCAGAGCAATACCCCATTCAAGGGAGGAATGGAGAGAGGAAGGGAGAGAGGGAAAAAAGCAGGAACAGAGTGAGAGAGAGATGGAGAGAAAGGGGGAAAGGGAAGGAGGAAAGAAAGGGAGGAAAAGGAGGGAGGGAAGAAAACAGGGACAAAGGGAAGGAGTGAGGGAGGAAGGGAAAGGAAAAAAGGGAGAAAGGGAAAGAGGGAGAAAAGGAGAGACAGGAAAGGGAGGGAGGGAAAAAAGAGGGAAGGAGGGAAGGAGAAAAGGAGGAAAGGGGGAAGGGAAGGGAGGGGAGGAAGGAAGAAAGGAAGGGAGGGGAGGAAGGAAGGAAGGAAGGAAGGAAGGAAGGAAGGAAGGAAGGAAGGAAGGAAGGAAGGAAGGAAGGAAGGAAGGAAGGAAGGAAGGAAGGAAGGAGGGAGAGAGAGAAGAGAGAGAGACGAGTGCTCTGGCAGACATCGAGAATTATCCATCAAAAAGTGTTCTCTTCTACAATAATGGATTGCAGCTAAGCTACAGCTCCCAGTCTCCTCTGTAGTTAAGTATGGCTATGAGATCATGATCAAGTTTAGGCCCCTTTAAAGCTTACAATCTAGTGATTAAGATGAGTGTGGTAGAGTAATCCTCCAATACCAGCACTTAAGTGAAAGCAGAAATATCAGGCATGACTTTGCCCTGAAAGGTTAAGTGAAACTCACAGAAATGAGAGCATGGAACAGGGATAGCAAAACCCATAGAACATTTGAATTTTCAATTTGGTCATAAATATTCTCATCAGTCCTTTTTGAAAAATTACAACATGAATTCCTCTGCAAGAACTATTAGTGAAAATGGCTAAAGGAAAAAATAAAAAACAAAATTTTTTACATTAGATCATCAGCACCTCTGCCCTTTCCATCCGCCTGGGGTGCTCGAGGTCCAGTGAAGACACACTGCTTCTCAGGCAAATCCCCCCAGCCCCCAGGTCACCGACTCGTCCCAGTTTCTCCCACTAGCCAACCCAAGCTGCACCCAGTCTGCTCGCGACTAAGGAGGGCCACTAGGCCACACTCCAGGTCCCAGGTGAAGTGCACTCTCATCAGCACCTCTGCCTTTTCCACCCGCCCGGGATGCTCAATCAGAATTCAAGAGTCCAAACAAAACCCAAGCAAAGCTCTAGGGGACAAAGGCCATACATCTGAAGTCTACTAAAACCATCCTATCACATGGGAGAGATTCTTCACATCCAGCCCAAAAATAAGTAAACCCCTTTTTACCATCATGTTCAATTATTAATCACTGTAGATTAATTTTGAATATAGCCACCCCCAAAACATATACAACTTCAGGGACTATATCACTCACCCTCACACATCACCAAGGTACTAAATCGTAAAAGTGCACTACCATACTAATATTCACCCCCTGTCTACTTAACCTGACTTAATTAATGTACTAACACTCTAATAGCCTCATCTAGGAAATAACAGTAACAACAGATAGGCATACCCAACTCCAAGGCAAACACTAGTAATAACTGCTCAAGAGTAGTAATACCAACTAAATCAGTTCACTCAAAAACACACAGAAACTGAAAGGTCTTAAGAGACAAAACAACAATGCCCAAGTCAAAGTGCAGATCCATGAGAAACAAATCCCTAGAAAACAAAGCTCCCATCAAAAGAATTAACACCATAATGATAGATTCCAACCAGAAAAAATTCACAGAAAATAGCCAAGAAAGCCAAGCCCAAGATAACGACTTTCATAGCATGATCATCACCATGATCAATACTATGAAAGAGGAAATCTGGCAGGAGCTAAATAACCACATCAACCACTTTGAACAGGAACACAACAGGCACTTGAAGGAGTTGAGAAAAAAAGTTCAAGAAACAAAAATAGGCATAGAGCAGTTAAAACAGTCTCAGCCAGAGTTTAAAATTGAACTAAAAGACAAGTTATCTTCAACCCAGAACTCAACAGAGAGTCTTATCAGCAGAACTAACGAAGCAGAAAATAGAATTTCAGATCTTGAAGGAAAAGTGGAACTATTAACCAGCTCAATGGAAGAGGTTGTTAAAGCCAAAAAGATACGTTAGAGGAATATTCAACAGTTATGGGACACCCTGAAGAAGCCTAACATGAGCATTCATGGAATACCAGAGCAAGAATCCCAAAATACCACACTTGAGGAAATTTTTCAAATTATCATAAATGAAAACTTCCCTCATCTAAAGAAGAGAGGCCCATCCTAATACAAGAGGCATTCAGCACCCCAAACAGATATGATCAAAATAGAAACTCGCCACGGTAAATAACAGCCAAACACTCCACATTCAAGACAAAGAAAAGGTCCTGAGAGCTTCAAGGGAAAAGAAAAAATAAGTCACTTTTAAAGGTAAACCTATTAAAATAACAAATGACTTCTCAATGGAAACATTAAAGCAAGAAGACCTTGGAGAGAGTAATTCAAGTATTGAATGAGCAAAAAACGTCAACCCAGGCTAATATACCAGGCAAAACTATCTGTAATGATCGAGGGAGAAAGAAAAGCTTTCCAGAACAAAGACAACTTGAAGGCTTACACGTCTAACAAATCAGGCCTTCAAAAAATGCCAAAAATGATACTCAAGCTTGAAGAAAAGAACAAGAGTATCCAGAAGGACAGAAGGGGAGTATAATACCACCAAAACCTAAAAGCCAAATTATAATGCACTTATGAAAGTCACTAAACATAAAACGTGTCTGGAATTAAAAATAATTTCTCCATTATAATATTAAATGTCAATGGAATTAACTCACCAATCAAGAGAAACAGACTACAAACTTAGATTAGAAATCATAACCCATCAATCTGCTACCTTCAGGAAACTCATCTCAACACAAAAGATAGGCACATCCTAAAAATAAACGGCTGGTCCAAAATTCTGCAAGCTAATGGAACCAGGAAACAGGCAGGGGTAGCTATTATGCTATCAGACAAAGTGGACTTCAAATAAAAAAAAATAATAAGAGACACAAATGGATACTACATTTTAGTCACAGGCACAATTCACCAGGAAGACTTCACAATACTGAACATATACGCTCCTAATATGGGCACCTCCACATTCATTAAGCAAACCCTACAGTATCTAAAGCAAGAAATCAACCCCCAAGCAATAATCCTTGGGAATTTCAACACTGCCCTCTCAACATGGGATAGATCAACAGGTAAAAAACTTAACAGAGACACATTGGAACGTAATCAAACTCTTACTGAAATGGACCTAACAGATCTCTATCGAACTTTTCATCCACACACCAAAGAATACACATTTTTCTCAGCAGCACACAGAACTTTCTACAAAACAGATCACATATTGGGCTACAAAACGAATTTCCACATATACAGGAAAGTTGAAATTCTAGCCTGTACCCTATCAGACCACCATAGTCTAAAGCTTGACATCCGCAACACAACAAACAACAGAAAATACATTATACTCTTGGAAACTAAACACTATGGTGCTAAATGAGAATTGGATTCAGGAAGAAATTATAAAGGAAATTCAAGATTTCCTAGAAGTGAACGATAATGAAAATACAACTTATCAAAATCTTTGGAACACAATGAAAGCTGTCCTAACAGGTAAGTTCATAGCTCTTAATGCCTACATCAAAAAAATAGAAACATCACAAATAAATAACTTAACAACACAGCTTAAACCTTTAGAGACACTAGAACAATCCGATCCCAAAAGCAGTAGAAGAGAGGAGATTAGCAAAATCAGGGGAGAAATATACAAAATTGAGATAGGGAAAATGATACATAGAATCAACTGGTCAAAAAGCTGGTTCTTTGGGAAAAAAAATCAATAAGATTGATACACCCCTAGATAAATTAACCAAAAACGAGAGAGAAAACTCAAATTACAAAATTAAAAATGAAAATGTAGATATCACTACCGATACCCAAGACATTCAGAAAATTATAAGGTCATATTTCAAAAACTTATACTCTGTGAAATTTGATAACACAAAGGAAATGGATGAATTTTTAAGTAAACACAACTTACCTAAATTGAATCATGAAGTTGTGAATTATTTAAATAGGCCTATAGCCCATGATGAAACCGATGAAGTAATCTTGAATCTTCCCACCAAAAAATATTCTGGACCAGATGGATTCAGCACAGAGTTCTACCAGACATTTAAGGAACAAATAACATCAATACTCCTTAAAAAGTTCCATCAAATAGCAAAGGAAGGAACACTACCAAATTATTTCTATGAAGCTAATATCGTCTTAATCCCAAACCTAATAAAGATACACTTTAAAAAGAAAACTATACACAAATCTCTTTGATGAACACAGATTCAAAGATTATCAACAACATCTTAGCAAATCGCATTCAAAAACATATCAAAAAGATCATTCACGGTGATCAAGTAGTCTTTATCCCAGGCACACAAGGTTGGTTCAACATACGCAAATCAATAAACATATTCACATATAAACCAGTCCAAAATTCAAAACCACATGATACTCTTGATAGATGCAGAAAAAGCTTTTGACAAGATCCAACAGCCTTTATGATCAAAACTCTAGAGACAGTTGGAATGGAAAGAACATTTATCAAAATAATAAAAGCTGTATACAACAAGCCAACAGCAAGGATTATACTCAATGGGGAAAAACTTGAAGCATTCCCACTTCGATCAGGAACTAGACAAGGCTGTCCACTCTCACCACTGCCATTCAATATTGTACTCGAAGTCTTAGCTGAACCCATAAGACAAGAAAGGGACATAAAAGGGATTCAAATCGGCAAGGAAGAAGTCAAGTTATCTCTATTTGCAGATGACATGATTTTATATCTGAGCGATCCCAAAAACTTCACCAGGAAGCTCCTGGAACTAATACAGAAGTTCAGCAGGGTGGCAGGATACAAAATAAATGTGCAAAAATCAATGGCCTTCCTATATGCCCAGAATGAAAGAAGTGAAAAAGCCCTGAGAGACTCAATCCCATTTACTATAGCCCCTAAAAAAATGAAATACTTTGGTATAAACCTAACCAAGGAATTAAGCGACCTTTATAAAAACTTTAAAACCCTAAAGAAAGAAATTGCAGAAGACACCAGAAGGTGAAAAAACCTCTCATGTTCCTGGATTGGCAGAATCAACATCATAAAAATGACCATACTACCAAAAGCAACATACAGATTCAGTGCTATACCAATTAAAATCCCAAAGCAATTCTTTAAAGAAGTTGACCAAAAAATATCTCAAAATTCATATGGAGGCACAAAAGACCCAGGACAGCAAAGACAATCCTCTGTAACAAAAACACTGCTGGAGGTATTACCATACCAAACCTTAGTCTATACTACAAATCCATAGTTGTAAAAACAGCCCGGTGCTGGCTCCAAAATAGAAACATAGATCAATGGATAAGGGTTGAAGACCCAGATATAAGCCCACAAAAATACAGCCATTTAGTCTTTGACAAAGGGGCCCAAAGAATCCAATGGAAAAAGAACAGCATCTTCAACAAATGGTGCTGGCAAAACTGGATCTCCACATGCAGAAGATTAAAACTGGACCCGTACTTGTCACCATGTACAAGAATTAATTCCAAATGGATCAAGGACCTCGATATAAAGCCAGAGACTATAAAAAACCATAAATGAAAGGGTAGGGAACTTCCTCGAGCTGACTGGACTAGGCCAACAGTTCCTAAATGGACATCCAATAGCACAGTCACTACAACCAACACTCAACAGATGGGATCTTGTGAAATTAAAGAGCTTCTGTTCAGATAAAGAGATTGTACCTCAAGCACAAAAGCAACTCACAGAATGGGAGAAAATCATCACAAACCACATATCTGATAGAGCAATATTATCCAGAGTGCACAAAGAACTTATAAAAGTAAACACCAAGGAAACAAATGAGCCAATTAAAAAATGGGCCTTGGGGAAAAAAAAAATGGGCCTTGGAACTTAAAAGAAACTTTACCAAGGACAAAATTAAAATGTCTAACAAATATCTCAAAAAATGCTCCACATCTTTAGCCATCAGGGAAATGCAAATCAAAACTTCCCTGAGATACCATCTCACCCCTGTCAGGATGGCAAAAATCCACAATACAAACACCACCAAGTGCTGGAGAGGATGTGGAGAGAAGGGAACTCTCCTACATTGCTGGTGGGAATGCAGGCTCATATAACCACTCTGGCGAGCCATCTGGCGATTGTTAAAGAAGTTAAAGATTAAAATGCCATATGACCCTATTATTCCACTTTTGGGAATAACCCCCCATATAGCAAAAATTCACCTCGATAGCACAAGCACAACCATGTTCATAGCAGCACTTTTTACAATAGGAAAGTCATGGAATCAGCCTAAATGTCCAACAGTTGACGAGTGGATAAGGAAACTGTGGTACATTTGTACAATGGAATACTACTCAGCCATTGAAAATGATGAATTAATGCAATTTGCCAGGAAATGGAGGGAATTATAAAAAATTGCATTGAGTGAAGTATCCCAGACATGGAAAATTAAGCGCCGTATGTACTCCCTAATAGGTGGATCCTAGTACCAAACCCACTTAGAGACACTCAAAGACAAATCTCTGTAATACCTACAATAATTGTAAAGATTATAAACAGGAGGGATGGGGAAGGAGGGCCCCACCAGAAACAAGGAGAGAGGGGACTATGTTACAGCAGAGAAAATAGGCCACCATCAAGGACTGCAAGTAAGTAATTGGTCATCTGGTTAAGGTCATAGACTTTGCTTCCTGATCATTTACAACTGATGGGGTATGATCTTACCAAAAGGGGAGTGCTTATAGTCTGGCAGATAGAAAGTAACCATTTCGCAGATGAATGATTGATCCCTCCCTCACCGCAGTTTCCTACTTTTATTACATCTACCTTGGAATATACTCTTATAACAAGACTCTAATTTAACAGGTTTTTATCTCTGGCCAGAGGGTGACATCCAATACCCATCAGGGTGGAGACAAGGGCATTGCAGGAGCATCAAAACTGAAAAAAAAAAAAATCAACTATAATCCAGAACATCAGAGACTCTGTATCAATCACCTGGAACTAGGCCAGCCTAATCTCTCCCCATCCTGAATCTCAGGGAAATTTGCGGAAGAGAGGGCGGTAAAATTGTAAGAGCACAAGGATGGGAGGAGCAATGATATGCAAGATACTCCACACAAGTTAGGGCCGAAGCAATCATATTAGGACTTTACATGCCCTGCGCAATGTCCAACACACTACTGACCTCACAAAGTCTAGCATTTACTAAAGGTACTAGGATCCTGGGAGGCAAGGGATTGACAGCCACAGTAGTATTCCTATGCTGAACGGGAACACAGGAAAGGGTTCTGGGAAATGCCACTGGGTCCTTGCACCTCATCGGAGAGGAAGACCCAGAGGAGAGTTTGGCATGCACATTAGAGGATGCTCCAGGGATGGGAGGGGGAGGCACTGGGGGATGGGGAGGGAAGAGAAGGGTAGGGGGGCACAGGAGGATAGGGAGTTGGAGGGAGGGGGGACCAGTGTATCTGTTAAGTTTGTATGAGTGGAAAGAAAAAAAAAAGATTATAAACAGGAGGGATGGAGAAGGAGGGCCCCACCAGAAACAAGGAGAGAGGGGACTATGTTACAGCAGAGAAAATAAACCACCATCAAGGACTGCAAGTAAGTAATGAGACATCTGGTTAAGGTCACAGACTTTCCTTCCTGATCATATGCAACTGATGGGGTATGATCTCACCAGAAGGGGTGGGCATATAGGCTACCTGATAGAAAGTAACCTTTTTGCAAATGAGTGATTGACCCCTCTCTCACGAGGGTCTCCTACTTTTATTTCCATCTACCTTTGAATATACTCTTATAACAAGACTCTAATTTAACAGGTTTTTATCTCTGGCCAGGGGGTAACATCCAATACCCATCAGGATGGAGCCAAGGGCATTGCAGGAGCAGCAAAAGCAAAAAAAAAAAAAAAAAAATCAACAAACCATAATTCACAACATCAGAGACTCTATTTCAACCACATGGAACTGGGCCAGCCTAATCTCTCCCCATCCTGAAGCTAAGGGAAATTTGCGGAAGAAGGGGCGGTAAGATTGTAAGAGCACAAGGATGGGAAGAGTAATGATATGAAAGACACTCCACACAAGTTAGGGCCGAAGCAATCATAAGAGGACTTTGCATGACCTGCGCTATGTCCAACACATTATTGACCCCACAAAGTCTAGCATGGACTAAAGGCACTAGGATCCTTGGAGGCTAGGGACTGATAGTCACAGTAGTGTTCCTAAGCTTAAGGGGAAAACAGGAAAGGGTTCTGGGATATGCCCCTGGGTCCTTGCACCTCATCGGAGAGGAGGACCCAGAGAAGAGTTTGGCATGCACAGTAAAGCATGCTCCACGGATGGGGGGGGCACTTGGGGATGGGAAGGGAGGGGAGAGGGGAGGGGGGAGCAGGATGGTCAGGGGGGGAGTTGGAGGGAGGGAGGGGAACGGTGTACCTGTTAAGTTTGTATGAGCGGAAATAATAATAAAAGTGCTTTAAAAAAATAAAGAAATTATAGAAAACACCAGAAGGTGAAAAGACCTCCCATGTTCCTGGATTGGCAGAATCAATATCGTAAAAATGACCATTCTACCAAAGGCAATATACAAATTCAATGCTATACCAATCAAAATCCCTAAGCAATTCTCTAAAGAAGTTGACCAAACAATCTCAAAATTCATATAGAGGCAAAAAAGACCCAAAATAGCAAGAACAATCCTGAGTAACAAAAACAGTGCTGGAGGTATAACCATACTAAACCTTAGTTGATACTACAAATCCATAGTTGTAAAAACAACCTGGTGATGCCTCTAAAACAGACACACAGAACAATGGATAAGGGTTGAAGACCCAGATATAAACCCACACAATTACAACCATTTGGTCTTTGACAAAGGGGCCCAAAGAATCCAATGGAAAAAGAACAGCATCTTCAACAATGGTGCTGCCAAAACTGGATCTACACATGCAGAAGAGTAAAACTGGACCCGTACTTGTCACCATGTACAAGAATTAAATCCAAATGGATCAAGGACCTCGATATAAGGCCAGAGACTATAAAAACCTTAGTTGAAAGGGTAGGGAACTCCCTTGAGCTGATTGGACTAGGCCAACAGTTCCTAAACGGACATCCAATAGCACAGTCACTACAACCAACACTCTACAGATGGGATCTTGTAAAATTAAAGAGCTTCTGTTCAGATAAAGAGATTGTAACTTGAACACAAAGGCAACCCACAGAATGAGAGAAAATCTTCACAAACCACATATCTGATGCTATACCAAAATACCAGCTCTGTTATCCAAAGTGCACGAAGAACTTAGAAAACTAAACATCAAGGAAACAAATGGGTCACTTAAAAAATGGAACTCAAAAGAAACTTTACCAAGGACAAAATTGAAATATCTAACAAATATCTTTAAAAATGTCTTCATCCTTAGCCATCAGGGAAATAAAAAATCAAAACCTCCCTGAGATATCATGTTACCCTGCTCAGGATGGCAAAAATCCACAATATAAACAACGTCAAATGCTAGAGAGGATATGGCTAGAAGGTAACTCTCCTACATTGATGGTGGGAAGACAGACTTATACAACCACTCTGGCAAGCAGTCTGGCGATTCTTAAAGTTAACAATTGAAATGCCATATGACCCTGCTATTCCACTTTTGGGAATAATCCCCCATACAGCAAAAATTCACCTCAATAGCACAAGCATGACCATGTTCATAGCAGCACTGTTTACAAGAGCAAAGTCATGGAATCAGCCCAAATGCCTAAGAGTTGATGAGTGGATAAGGAAAATGTGGTACATTTATACAATGGAATACTACTCGCCTATTGAAAATGATGAATTAATGCAATTTGCCGGGAAATGGAGGGAATTATAAAAAATTGTAAAAAATTGAGTGAAGTATCCCAGACATGGAAAATTAAGTGCCATATGTACTCCCTAATAGGTGGATCCTAGTACCAAACCCACTTAGTGACACACTCACAGATAAATCTCTGTAATACCTACAGTAATTGCAAAGATTATAAACAGGAGGAAAGGGGAAGGAGGGCCCCGCCAGAAACAAGGAAAGGGGGGATCATGCTACAGCAGAGAAAATAGGCCACCATCAAGTACTGCAAGTAGTAGTGAGACACATGGTTAAGCTCACAGACTTTCCTTCCTGGTCACTTGCAACTGATGGGGTTTGATCTCACCAGTCAGGAAGGACATAGTGTCTGACAGATAGATGGTAACCATCCTGAAAATGGGAGACTGACCCCTCCTCACCGCAGTCTCCTACTCTTATTCCATCTACCTTTGAATCTACTCTTATAATAAGACTCTATTTTAACAGCCTTTTATCTTCAGCTAGGAGGTGGCATCCAATACCCATCAGGATGGAGCCAAGGGCAGTGCAGGAACAGCAAAACTGGAAGAAAAAAAAAAAAGCAACATACCATAATTCAGAACATCAGAGACCCTACATTAATCACTTGGAACCAGGCCAACCTAATCTCTCCCCATCCTAAAGCTCAGGGAAATTTGCAGGAGAGGGGGTGGTAAGATTGTAAGAGCCTAAAGATGGGGAGGAGCAATGATAATGTAAGATACTCCATACAAGTTAGGGCCAAAGTAATCATAATAAGGCTTTGTATGACCTGCACAATGACCGATATATCAATGATCCCCCCCAAAGTCTAGCATGAATCACAGGCACTAGGATCCTTAGAGGCAAGGAATTATCAACCACAATAGTGTTCCTATAGTAAAGGGGAACACAAAAAAAGAGCTCTAGGCAATGCTACTGAGTCCTTACACCTCATCAGAGAGGAGGACCCAGAGGGAAGTTTGACATGTACACTAAAGGATGCTCTAGTGATGGAGGGTGGGGGGGCACTGGGAGAAAGGAAGGGAGGGGATGGAAAGGAAGGGGAAAAGCAAGAGTCAAGGGGATCAGGGGAGGGGTGGAGGGAGGGAGAGGACAGGGTACCTATTAAGCTTGTATAAGTGGAAAAAATAAAAAAAATAAAAATTTTTAAATTAAATAAAAAAATAAATAAACCACCAGATCATTCATGAGAAGGATTAAAAGACTTAGAACTCCACAAAAGGAACACAGACACAGAAGATAGATACCATTGTGTATGTCCCTATAGTCCTCCAAGAAATAGTAAAACAAAGTCTAAAGAAAAGGCTACAAGTGGAAATCAAATCAATTAACAGGGCAAATCTACATGGACAGTACTTTTAAACTAACTATCGGAGTAACATATGACAGATCCAAAGGATTAATTCTGCCACATGCAAACATCTAAGAAATAAATATCAAAACACTTGATCAAGGAAATAATTATAGTTACTATAGTAAAAATGTTAATATATGTACTGTTATGACATTGACCCTAAGTAATTTCTGCAGAATCAGACACACAGAAAAAAAATTTCTAAGAAAATAAGTCTGTTCATCGTTCATCTGTGATTTAAAAGCAGAAGACAAACATTCATTAAGTCAATTAAAATCTTTGTGAAGTAGTTATTATTGTGTTAATTTTTATATATGGATGACCAGAAGTACAGGAAAATTAAACAGCCCACCAAGAGATTTAAAAAAGCAATTTCCTAACAGTATCATATAAAACTCTTTTATCATTAAATATTTTTACTATCTAATAATTTTAATGAGCTTCTTGGAATAATCATGATTCTGTCAGAAACAGATTCTTAGGAATCATCATAATTACCCAAAGATAGACAGAAGTCCTTTTTTTTTTCTCAAAACCAAGAAATAAGAAATCTTAACCTGGTTGGTTTTTACTTCATATATACTAATGGTATGAACTTCATTAATACTGTATACTGTCATTTTGCTTCCATAACAATAAACTAGTAACAATATATTTGTAAAATAATACAATTAGATGTTTTAAAAAAGGTAGTGGACCTTTCTAAAGCTTTATTTAAAAATGAGTAAGTTACTTAATACTTTAAATACAATAGATATTGAAAGTTCCTGTATATGCTCAGATATCAGCGATACTGGAGTTGGCAAAATACACTATATGGATTTACCCTGACTTTTGACTTTTTTTCATTCTCTGCATGACCCTTTGCAGAGAATACTTGCAACTCTTGCCACAGGTATGCTGGAATAACCAAAGCAAAGGGCAGCAGGTGCCTGACTGAGCTCACAAAACAGTTCCACCCACCTGTCTTGGAAACACACTCCTGTGTGTTTCCTTGTATGTATCTCTGTGTTACAGTTATTTGCTGAATACTTTACTTAATATAGTCCTCCTTTTCATATTCACAGGGAATTTGCATATCATGGCACTTAGCATACTGTATTGAAACTTTCACACAACGTCAAACACCCTATTACATTACATATCATTAAAGAATAGAAGACCTTTTAGTCATCTTCACTACATACACCATACTGCAATTATTCATTACATGTATGGTTATTATTTGACCGATAAAGGGAAAGAAGAGAAAAAAATGAATTACTGCTAAAACCAGAGGTATTTTTATTTTCCATTGCTGTAATGAAAACTGCTAAGTCTAGGTATCTAATAAAGAAAAGCATTTTATCCATCTCATACTCATGGAGGCTCCACAAGCAGGGCCCAACTTCTGTTCAGCTCTGATCATGGCCTTCCAAGGAGATGCTGAAACAAAGTCGAGAATGCATGGGAAAAGTCAACATGACCACATAGCAAACCACCAGTGTGGAGAACAGTCTGATCTTGCTCTTTGGTTCCCTCCCCTCCCCTCCTCTCTCCCTTCCCCTGTCCTCTCCTCCCCATTCCCCTCTCCCTTCCCATCTCTTCCTCTCCCCCTCCCTTCCCCTTCCCTCCTCTCCCCTCTCCTCCCCCTCTGTTTCCCTTTCCTCCCCTTCCCTCCTTTGCCCTCCCCTCCCCTCCCTCCTTCCTGCCCCCCTCTTCCCTCACCTTCCCTCCCCTTCCTTCCTCTTCCCTCCCCTCCCCTCCCTTCTCCTTTCCTCCCCTCCTCTCCCTTTCCTTCCCCTTCCTTCTCTTGCCTTTACCTCCCCTCCCCTCTTCTATCTCCCCCCCTCCTTTCCCTTCCCCTCTCCTCTCCTGTCCTTTCCCCTCCCCTCCCCTTTCCTCTTCCTTCCCCTTCCCTCCCCTTCCCTATTCCCTCCCTTCCACTTTCCCTTCCCCTCTTCCTTCCCCTTCCCTTCCTTACCCTCCCCTCCTCTTCTTTCCACAACAATTTCCTTAATCCTATGTGTGTATTTTCTGCTTATTTTCAGTGTTTCCTCACTAGAGAATATTTTTTACCAGGATAATTTTTATTTGATTTTTTTTTCTGTATCCTAATGCTTAGAAAGTGTCTGGTACTTCCTAGGTCTTTAATAGATATGCTTCTTAATGTAACTAAAGATTTTGTTTTTTCAAATGTAATCAATTTCATGTTACAAATTCCAATGGGTTTTATGTCACTTTTTCTCCTAAAGTATTAGGAGTCCAGTCCTTAGTATGGCAGTATTAAAACGCGATAGAACCTTCAATGCCAAGTACAAGGTAGTTGAAGGACCTCCTTTACCTTCCACTCTTCCCTCACCTTCCCTCCCCTTCTTCTCTCTTCCCTCCCTCCCCTCCCTTCTCCTTTCCTCCCCTCCTCTCCTTTCCTTCCCCTTCTCTTCTCTTGCCTTTACCTCCCCTCCCCTTTCTATCTCCCCCCTTCCTTTTCCCTCTCCTCTCCGTCCTTTCCCCCTCCCCTTTCCTCTTCCTTCCCTTCCTCCCCTTCCCTATTCCCTCCCTTCCACTTTCCCTTCCCCTTTCCTTCCCTTCCCTTCCTTACCCTCCCCTCCTCTTCTTTCCACACCACTTTACTTAA
>JALPQD010000162.1:4468473-4502313 GCA_023101885.1 Typhlomys cinereus
AGATCCCCGAGGCACTCTCATTTCCAGTGCCCTTGCTTCTGAGCGAATGCTGCTGAAGGATTCTGAGTCACATTTAGCCTTAAACCACCTTTGTCGGGCAGGCGCGGTGCTCTCAAGCAGCCACCAGGGAGCAAGCATTAGCAATGCATTATCAGCTGCGTGGCGGGCACCCAGCATGCCCGGAACACAACCTCCCCGGCTGTCCTCTCTCCAGGGCTTCCTGGTCTGGAGTTGGACGTCAGGTCGTGGCTTTTCTATAAAATCCCTGATCTCTGAACCCCGCAAAAGCTACAGAAAAAAAAAAAAAAAAAAAAACTCACGAAGTGAAAGTTACCTTGGCTGCAAAGTAGCCCCGCAGTCCAGAGTACCACGAGGAAGGTGGGGTACGCGTCTACACAGTTCTGGCTGTAGAACAAATAAGGAGGAAAGAAATCAGATAATGGGTACGTACACTGAGGTCTGAAAATTACCTCAAGTCCCAAGTTCATAATTGTACAAAGGGTCACACACCCATCTCATCCCTCCCCTTACATGTGCAGCAGTCAGCCCCAGACAGAAGTGACAGGCGTGCACACTCAGGATCCATTAACTCTGCTATTAAACGAAGCCGATCACAGACAGGGACGGATGGATAGATTCACTTTGGCAGGGTGCCAGTGGCTGGCAGTGCTGTGGACTTTTTGGAATTGAAAAGTGAACAATGCAGGCAGCAGGACGTGGTCACTGTCCGAGTAGGGGTGGCAGGGCAAGAAAAGCCTGACTAAGGAAAACTTCCTGTCAGACACAGATCAGCAGACCAGATGGAAAAAGAAAGTGGTCTTGGAAGCATTGAAGAGACTGAGGTCTCCCCACTAAAGCTGCTATGAGGATGCGCAGCTGATAGCGTGGTCTCTAAGTGCCGGGCACAGTCCTCATTTCCTGGAGGGGTTGTCTCTCTATGCCAGGCATGGTGCTGACGTGTCCCTCACCACCTTAGCTCCCCCACATTACTGTGCTTATACCCCGTGAATCTAGAGCTTTCCTCTATCGAATGTAACTAGAGGTTTCAAACATCACAAATTCATTTTCTCATGGTTCCAGAGCTGGGAATCTAAAACGGGGCTCTCTAGGCTACTGACAAGGTGTGAACAGGGCTGAGTTCTCTCTGGAATTCTGAAGGAGAAGTCCTTGCCTGTCTCTCCAGCCTCTGATGATCCTCACCATTCCTTGGCTCATAGCCCTATCCAACTGCAAAGATAGAGATGATGGGTGAGCCTTTGATGTGAAACCTGCCTCCTTCCCCATTTGAAGGATTCTGTTGAGTCCTACCTTATAATCCAGGACAACTTTCTTCGAGATCAACCTGGATTCTCCCATCCCATGAAATAATAATGAAATGAAAGACTTTCATGGCTGTTATGTAGAAGTATTGTGCCTATCACAAATGCAATCATATTTCAGATGAGAAAATGAGGCCCAAGCAACTGACCAACTTGCCAGAGTCTCCCCACTCAGGTATGTTGGAGTGGGAGGGGAGTCACACCTCATCAGTCTCCAAAGCTAGACTTGTGACTCTTCAGTTATGCAGAGTGAAAGGTAAGGGTCCTTGTAAGAAGCCTACAGTCTAGGTTAGGACCAAAACAATGCAATAGACAGAGAAATGTAAGAGAGCAAGGCATGTGAAGTGTCTGGCAGCCATACGATACCATGGGAAGTACACTTGGTTGGGTCTTTGTCCTCGGCTGACTTGACCAACTGTCCACTATTGGCAAAGCAATCTCTCTGGACTTAGCTTCCTCACCTACAAAGCTAAGAGAACGGCAATAACCATGACTTATCGGAGATCTCAACGAATGATATAACGCAGGGGTACTCAGGGTAAGTCTGACCATCCATATTGCCTGAGAACTTGTTAGACACACATGTGTTTGTATCAGGGGTACTCAGGGTAAGTCTGACCATCCATATTGCCTGAGAACTTGTTAGACACACATGTGTTTGTATCCACCTCAGACCTATGGCATTAAAAACTGGGAAAGGGGGGCTGGAGATATGGCTCAAGGGTTAAGACTCTGTCTTGAAAAAGAAGGTTCTGAGTTTGGATCCCAGGTCTCACGTAAAAACACCAGGCAGAAACAGCAGCGGATTTCACTTTCGGCCCTGGTAGGCAGAGACTGGGAAATCCCAGAGCAAAGCAAAAAGGAGGTAGAAGCAATCCAGGATGCTTGCTTCCCTAAATCATCCTTGGCGCTCCACAGGGACACAGAGTTTTCAGTCTCTCTCTCTCTTTCTCATACATACACACACACACACACACACACACACACACATAAAATAAATAAATGAAATATTTTTTTAAAAAATGGGAAAGGGTTGGAGAGATGGCTCAGGGGTTAAGACTGCCTCACAAGCAGAGGGTCCTGAGTTCAGATCCCAAGTCCTACGTAAAAAAAAAAATGCCAGATGGAAACAGTGGCAGCCTGTACTTCTGGCCCGGATGGGTGGGACCTGGAAAATGCCAGAGTGAAGTAAAAAGGAGTTAGAAGCAATTCAAGATAATTCCCAAACTCACCCTTGATCCTCCACAGGAACACACAGTACTCCCTAATACACACACACACACACACACACACACACACACACACAATATATATTGTGGGAAAGAAGCTTGGTAACTGGTGTGTTAACAAACCCTCCAGGAGGTTCTGATGCATTGCACAGATTGAGGCCCACAGGTTAATGGGATTCAAATAATATAAGTAAAAACAAAAGTTTGATTTCCAACTGTTTTTCACAAATGTCTCATGCTTCAGTTGAGTCATGAAGAACTCAGGTAGCCTGAATGTGGGTAGTGTCCCCCACAAAGGCCCATATGCCAAATGCCCACTCTCCTGAATGCACTGCAAGAGACCTTTGGGAGGCGGGGCCTTGTGCAGATCATTGGTCATTAATGGCCATTAATCAAAGGGGATTGTGAGATCGCCTATCTTCTTTTCTTACCCTCTCTCTCTCTCTCTCTCTCTCAGAATCCTCATATCAATACTCATTCCCACTATGATACGCTGCCTTCTCCAGAGACCCAAAGCAATGGGGCCACACAAGCTCGGACTTGAAACCTCCTAAACGAAGACTTCGATGAACTTCTCCACTTTAGTGATAGTGATACAAAGCTGGTGTCCAGGTTGCCCGCATGTTGTCGATAAATCCACAACCAAATACCTTAGGGGAGCAAGGAGCTTTATTCTTCCTTACAGTTCACAGTTCAGCTTGGCAGGGGAGTTCATTCCAGCACCAGAAACCAAGGGAATTGGTCACAGTATATCCACCATGATTGCTGAGAGAAGGACAAACTTCACTTGCCAGACTACCATTCTGCCAAGGTATGCAGAAGCTTGCCTAACTACTAAGCCAGCTCCCTCCATCTTACTACCTGCCCAGGGATGGTCCCAACGCCCTATGAGCTGGGTCCTCCCACATCAGCCAAACAGTCTCCTGCAGGCTTGCTCAGGCCTTGCCTTAACTACTAACTCTTCACAGATGTGCCCAGAGCTCAGCCTTCAGTTGTCAACTTGACACCAATATATCTAACTAACACAGGTGGCTAATGCATCCGGATTGGTCAGTCCTTGATCCATAGAGCACAGAGACCCCAGAAAGGTCAACTCTCCTTGTCTGGCCTCGGGGCCCTTCATGTCATTCTAACAGAAAAGTCAACAAATGTCACTGGTGTCAAGTCTCCTGTCCTAAGCACATAAGCACAACCAATAACCAGGTACAAGGTGCTGACCTTCAAGGGTGCACTGGAACTCTAGAAATTCTCTACCTAGGGGTACAGCTTCATTCCACAGGGCAGGAGGCCCTATGTTCATGTGGGATGCCATCTTAGAATAGACAGGTTCACAGAAAGTATGGCCATAGCCACAGTGTGGCAGTAGCCACCATAGTGTGGCAACAGAGCCTCTATTCTGGAGTGTCAGCAGACATACCAACTGCAGTCTTGGGACTAAGAAAATACAATCCATTTCAGCTCAAGAAAACTATTTCAGCTAATTGAGCAGCATGCTTTCAAATAGAATTTTTTAAAAATTGACCTTATTATTATTGAGGATTTCCATATCTTTCTTGTATTTCTGGGGGTTTTGACTTGTTTTGAAAATGTGATTTGAGGGTGGGTGGATATGTGCGTGTGTACATGTGCGCACATGTACGTGGAGGCCAAAGGTTAATATCAGGTGTCTTCTTCAATTGTTCACCTCATTTTTTTTTTTTTTTTTTTTGAGATGGAACTTCAAACTCTTTGTTTCAGCTACACTGGTTAGCCAGAGGGCCTGGAAATCCTCCTGTCTCCACTTTCCCAGGGCTGGGCACCCTGGGGACTGCTAGTTGACTCATCCCTGGAGTCTAGGTCAGCGGTACCGCCATCTCTTGCCATTTCTTGCCGTGAGCCTCCTGGCTGCCCCCGAGGGCCACGCAGCCTACATGTCCTGCCAGTGCAGCAGCTGCAGTAATGTGGCCACATTTCAGAGCCGCTGAGCCACGCTTTACTCTTCTGTAAAGCCCAGGGAAGTGTTCTTCACTGTACCACTATACTATGGTGAGACTGAACGAGATCACGCCCTGCGGCTCACAGGAAGTGTTCAGTACCTAACGGCTTCTACTGTTCCAATATCATCCTTCTTAATCTGGTGGAAACATCCAGTCTTACAGCTATGATCTCTATTATTCTGGACTTTTTAAAAAGAGTTTTGTGTCATTTACAGTTGATGAACCCATTTTGACTCTCATCTGGAGGCCCACATGGAAGCTGCTTAGGTGGCCTTGCGGTCACCCTCAAGCTGACACACACACTCTTACTATCTTTCTGGAGAAATCTCAGACTAACTTCCCTTTCATTTTTTCCACCTCTAGGAATAACTACAGAAGCACTTGAATATTCTATTCGTGGGTTTGAATTTATTTAAAATAAGGAAATGCCATGGATAAGAGTAATAACCTTATCAATAGGATCAGTGTAAATGCATTGCCTCTGAATGACAGCACTACTGGGCAGGACGCAGAGAGGGACAGTGGAGCCATGGCGCTAGGCAGCACTTCTCGAAATGTGCTCTAAAAAAGCAAACGAGGGAAGGAGAGCATCTGTGGTCACTGAGACGTTCCCTCATGGAGCACCAGACCGCTCAGCACTTGGTAAGTTAGAGTTTCTCCAAAGTCACTGCAAACAGCTCCTTCCTCAGGGTGACACCTTTTCATGACCCTGAACTCAGAGCCCATGACATATTTGAGAAGATTGCACATTTCCGGTTAGCCAACTCCTTTCTGCAACCTGCACTCTCGGGGAGGAACCCAGGTCAGTTAACTAGGATTTTTCTCCAAAAGCCAAATGCTCACAGGCTCTGCTGTGCTTTGAGAGCAAAGGATTGAACTACCTTTTGTGTACACGAGAGAGTCGAGGTCCAGCACATTTTATCTCTCTAACTCAGCCTGGCCCAAGGCTAGACAGGTGGTCAAGTAGGCCATTAATCAAGGCTGGCTTAGGACGTCTGTTCATTCACTGCCCATAATCTCAAGCTATCTGTATCTGTCAGCAATCATAGTTCATGCTAAAACGACATGCATTAGGCTCCTCAACCTACCAGTGTATATCACCTACCCTTTAGTCTCTATCCTGAAACATTTAAGATCCTCTTTCTCTTCAACCAAAATGCAGATCGTGCAAGCCAATGACAGATATATTAATGTTTAAGTTGTATATAGTACTATTCTATTGCAAATCTGTATCAGTACTTCTAGAGACATTATTGCTGGGATGCCTTCGTACAAGGACAACACATAACGTTCTTCCCGATCATGTCCTGGCACAGGAAAACAAGCAGGATGCCTCTGAGTCTTGCTAGAATTCAGAGGAAGTGGTCTTTGCAACAGAACCACAGCCACGTCTGAGCAATCCTTATCTCACAGAAAGTTCTCCCCACCCTCTTACTTCCTATCTCTCCACACACCTCCTTTCCCCAGACCTTCTTCCTCCCCGTTCAAAAAGGCTAAGTGGTGAAAACACAGAGATTTTGGGCTATAGCGTCTTCGTGGTGCTAACTCCCAAGAAAAACAACCGTCCACCACTCTTCCTGCGCATACATCTTTGGAACCCTCATGCAGTGGCAGAATTTCCAAACCACTCTCCTAAGCGACACAGCTCAGCCACTAGCCGCAGAGCACTTCTGCAATTTCAGGCTGGCAGCCAGCAAGGCCAGGTATAAGCAAGCACACTCTGAGTTCTTAGAAACAGTTATTTCACTCCGTCACTCAAGTGACGGAAAGAAGATGGCCGAAGATGGGTGTGGAATCCCAAACTGAGGCCAGCCTGGGCTACAAGACTCTGTCTCAAAAAGTAAATAACTCAAATAAAATGAATCTTAACCTGCTACATGGCTTGAGACTTCTCAATTCCATTGCCACTTTTTCTCAGTGGAAAAATAGAGTCCAGAAGAACTCAGTGTCACTGAACAGATGAACCCATCTGAATAAAAGGACATTTTTCATCCCCATTGATGAAATTATGAGTGTTTTCTTCAGATTTCACTTTTAGAAAGGTTCTATCCTCACCCTTGATCAAAGTCACCTTCTTTGTATCTCCCTCACGTGACGTCTGAGACCCTTCTGCATCCCCCTGCAATGAACAGTGCAAAACAAGCTGATGGAGCCTATGGATTTCTTCAGATGGGTTTGTAATGTCTTTTGGTCACATCTTTTAGTGCCTTAAATTGACTCTGAAAATTTAAGTTCCCAAAGTCCAGATGTAAATAAAGACATCTCCCTGTGGGAACTTCGACAAAGGAATCCCTTAAGATCTAGCTACTAGATAGAGTAGGCTCAGCAGCGGAGGCACACCAGCTGTGGGGTATGGGGTGGGATGGAGAGCAAGGGTTCTAGGAGTGCTCTGTGGAGGGATCGGGAGGGAAAGGACCAAGGGCCCAGAGAGCTAGGAATCAGGAAGTAACCCTGAGCTGATGCTGCCAAGGGCCTGGGTGTGGTCCAGGAAAGGCTCGCTGCAATTCATAAGCCAAGGAACAAAAGAGTCAGTGGTGGAAGACTGCATAGAAAAAGACTTCTCCTGGGACTCCCCCACTACACCTTGCAGACAGAGCAAACGATACGTAGATGAGGAAAAGGAAAGAAGAAAGGCTGTCCTAACCCTTCCCTGGAGTCTGTTTAAGTCAGTGGGGAATCTCCACTAAGCTGCTCCCACAGAGGAGCTGGGCCCCCCAGAGAGTCTATCCTTGAATTTGTCCTTTCCTCTTTTATCATACCTTAACACTTCACTCTGGTGGGCATGACTCCCCTTTGGGAGAAGCTCTGGAGACATCAAAGTCACTCCTGGGCTGGGAATATTCACTAACCCCAGAGGGAGGCACCCTCCCCCCCCTGCCCCAGCACAGCAGGGAGCCTTCCTTTCTGACAGACTGATTTCTAGCTGGCCAACCCTCAGCCGACCCTCTATTTAAATATCTTCTAGGTGAAGGAAAAGCTCATTTGAGTAACAGCCTTTCAGATTTGCATGCCAAACAGACCCTCTCAGCCTTTTCCCAGAGCTAGTCAGGTGCCTCCCAACCACTTTTTCTATTCTAAATCAGGCCCAGAGCAGGGTGATGTGTTACACAAGCCTCCTTTCTGCTCTTGTTTCTGCTCGAAGGGAGCCCCGTGTTAGGAAATTAACTGGCACCCCCTCAGACTGCCACTGGTCCACGAGGGGGTGCGAGTGGAAGGCTTTGCATGCCTATGGCTTCTAGAGCTGCCGTTGAGTCACGCTGTCTTGTGCTGTGGGACTGCAACACCCACAGGAAACAGGCCAGCTCCAACCATGAAAGCTGGCTTGTTCCTGAAACAGGGAGGCCACACCTCTCTTTGCCTGGCACCCCTATTTCCTTCCTCTAAGACTCACCTCAGTGAAGATGAAGATGAGGAAGAGCATTCGAGAATCCCACCTGCTGCACACTCTGAGGCCTGGCAGCCAGACACGTGACCCTGAGGACAGTCCGCCCTCCTTCACCTCAGCCCCAAGTCCCTGCTGATAGGCAGCAGCAGCAGGGTTCAGACTCACTTGGCAGTGTAGACACGCTCAAAGGCAAGCGTTCCGGTCCTCTGGAAGCTCCTTCCGTTCTGCATCTTGCTTTCATGCTCCACCTTGTAGGCAAAGAATCCTGCCAGAGGGAAAGATTCAGGTTTGGTTCATGATCGGGCACATTCAGGAATCCGCTCTCACTGCTTGTCTCAAGCAGTTGACCGCCTCCCTGAAGCATGTTCTCACCGGCCCACGGGTCTCCTGCCTCAAAAGTCACTTAGCAAAACAATGTGTGCCACAGCTGCTCCCTCTCCTCTCTGCATTCGGTGTTGGGGTGCCACAGTCATCGAGGCACAGCCACACTCTCAAGGTCTTACAGTCTAAGGAGATAAACCACCAAGAAAAGCAGCTGTGGCGCCGTAGCGAGCTGAGCCGAGGCGAGAATGAACGCATACACAGCGTTCCCAAGGGCCAGGGGACAACTAGACAAATTGACACCTAAAAGAAAAACTGAAGAGCAAATGGAAATTTGTCAAGTAGATATGGGGATCAGGGATGAGGGGAAGTTCGCTGCACTGAAATGGAATAGCGCGTGCAAGGGTCCAGAGGCAGGAGGCAGGAGCCATCTGTCCTACTCAGGAGATGGAGTACGATGGGGATCGGGACCCAGGACAACTGCAGACGAGGCCAACAAGGTGGTTAGTTCAGTGGCATACAGCTGATATCCATTGCCACGAGCCAGACATTTACCTTGCACGTGAGAACGAAACAGACAAGAGCCTTGACCCCAGAGGCTCATGTTCTCATGAGGATAGCAAAGGAGGAGACAAGTAACCCAGTAAACAGAACAGTAAGTTACAGTGTGTTGAGTTCTGGATAAAAGAGAAAGGAGAAGGCTGGGGATGTAGGTCAGTGATAAAGTACATGCCTAGCATGCTCAAACCCCCCCACCCCCCCACCCCCGTTCTATCTCCAACACCAGAGAAAGTGAAAGAACAAAAAAATAGGGGCTAGCTAGAGATACAGCTCCGTTGGTAGAGTGCTTGCCTAGCATGCATGAGGCTACCGGTTCACTCCCCAGTGCTATGTAAAATGAATGCGATGACAATAGCCTGTAATCCCAGCCTTTGGGAGGTGGAGGTTGGGAAGATTGGAAATTCAAGGACCTCTTTGGCTGTGTGGTACAGGCTTAGACAGGCCAGACCCAAGATAAGGAAGACACAGGTGCTGAAAAGGGAGTGTCAGAGATGCTAAAAGGACAATTCTGGAGGAGACTGAAGGTTTTCCTGTCCCTCTCTCCTACTTTATTTCTCCTGGTTGGGGAGCGGAAAGGGGAAAATGGAATTGGTCTCCTTTCCATCAGTGTTTTATTAGCGTCCTCAAAAAAGGAGGCCTGAGCAATAGTGATGAATAAAGACCTTGCGAGGTTTTCTTTTCACAAAACAAGAAATCCTCTTGTGTTGGAATATGCCCTTTTTGAGTATATCTGATTAGTTACTTTGCACAAAGAGGGATCGGCCATGCTCTGGGAATCCTAATAGGAACTTGGCACATTCCTACTGAGCCTTGGGTCTGTCACATGGTTCACACTCCTACTCCGTAGATAAGGAGACCGTGGCTCAGGCAGGGAAAGCGGCTTTCTCACAAGCGTCTCTCCCCCTGCTCACACATGGGAGCTCCTCGCAGGATTCGCCCATCAAAGGATAATGATTCTGTGTGACGGTCTCTACCTAATAGGAAACACAATAGAACATCTGATCACTTTCTTTCTAGAACCCGAGATGGCATCCCTTGCCCTTGAACCCATAAACAAGATTGAGGTGAAGAAATGCAGAGGTATTCCCTCAACCAGCAAAACAACTTGGCTGTACTTCCCTCTGCCCGCCTCTCTTCTTTCCCTTGAAGGCTAGAAAAACAAAGCCGGTCCTTTTTCCACGAGGGTAAGCCCACTGCCTGCCATCTAGTCCCAGCTCTGCCACCCTCATCCTGTCTCTGTTTCATTCACATCTGTCCCCAAATCTGAAGCCCTCAATTTCCCCTTTTCTCCTATTCTTCTCAAGCTCCAGGTTGGATCACTAGGCCTTTCAAACAAAGCCTGTGTTTTCTCGTGAGGGTGTGTGCTGGGGTGGGAACAGGAGGCTAGGGGAACTTGGCTCCCCTCCTGAACACATGCCCACAAACTCTTCCACTGCAAAGCCATCTAGGCCCCCTTCTTTCCTCAAGAGTAAGAAAAGACTTAAAGGAGGACGGGCAAATGTGTTAACTCCCACCACCTCCAACCACCAGATGGACCATGATTAAAAAGTTGAAAAACCAGACCGGCAAGATAGCTCAGTGGGTAAGATACCTGCTTGCAAACGTGACAACCTGAGCTGGATTCCCAGAAGCCCACAGAGTGGAAGGAGAGAACTGACTTCTGAAAGTTGTACCCTGACTTCCACCTGTGTGCCAAGACGTGCATGTTTTCTCTCTATCTCTCTCTCTCAAATAAATTTTTAAAAATTTAAAAATTGAACAATCACAAGCAGAACCATCGTAAATTGGAGAGTAGCCCATGTGGCTTTCCCAAGGTCTAAGCCCATGTCAAAGCTGTTAGAGCCTCCGAGAGAGAAAGCTGAATGCTCTGCTTGCTGTCAGCGTAAGCTTGGATCTAGGTTTCTTAGCTTTCTCAGTTCTGCCAAATCTACATTCTGCTGGCTCAGACCGGAAGAGAGCCAAGAGTTCCAACATCTTGAAGACCAAGAGAGTTAGAGGGCAGAAGGGGAAGTGGCTCCAGGCTGGCTGGGTGCTGTTCAACTTCAGAACGCCAGGCTCCCAGGGCATACTGAAAATGTGGACCCAGTCACCACCACGGGCATACATGTGGCCTTCTCCCTCAGAAGACAAACAGTGCACAGGGCTCGGTGACAACCGGATTTCTTTTTTAACTAACAGGAAGGCTTCAGAATGGCATCTTGTAGTGGAGTGTGAAAGTACCGGCTTTGAATACACATATTTTTTAATGCCAGCAGATAGTTTGAGGTTGCAACACTGAGATTTATAAGGATTGCAGAGAGGCTGGGCCTGCATCTGAACCTAGTGTTTGCCTAGGTTCATGCTTACAGAGAATTAGAGGTGTCACCTCCCAATGCCTTTACACTGTTCTTGCATCTGAAGCCTTAGCAAAAAAAAAAAAAAAAAAAAATCCTTGCATGGTCTCAACTTCACCTGGGCAGCTCAGAACCTCCTTAAAGGAAAGGCACTGCTTGCTTCTCAAAAGTCCTTGTGAAATTTGCAAGCAGCTCTTCTGTGCTTCACCCAGACAGCCAAAGCTCATTTTCCTGACCACAGGTGGGACAGATCTGTGATGTCCCTCTGCTCTTAGCTAGTCTAGCTGACTCCCAGGGAGCTGGAGTGGGAGGAATGGTGTTAAAGAGGGTCCTGCAGATGCAAGCTGACCATTTGCTTGCTGGTGGGAAAGTCTCCATCCCAGCCACACGGTCCCCTGAATATATGTGATTTACTATGGAGACAGTTGGTTTTGAAAGCTGTTCATAAAAGCTTTATGTTAGAGACCAACGGGAAGCTTTGCTCTGTGCCCAGCCAGGGAAATCCCCAGTATTTGTCCACATGCAAGAAGGAGACAAATGTCAGAGTATCTCAAGGTGATTCAGTACTCCAAGTTCCAAAGTGTGACAGTGTGTAAACATCAGCAATACGATGAAACCATGGCCGCTGCCCTCAGTAATTACTCTCATGTTTTCCCTTAATAAACTGCGTAACACAAAGCCACTGGTGTCCTTATGAAAATATACTCCGAAAAACACTTGGCAAACCTTGAAGGTGATGCTCTATAGAGCTCTGCCTTTCACACATCTTAGGATCCTGTTTGGTTGCATAGATAGTAGCGAGGTTAAAGAAGATGAACAAGAGCATTTCTCCTGGTCCATAGATGACAGACAGATAGATGGATGATAAATAGCCAATATCGTGCAGACCCCTAGGTTCTATACTTAGCACTTATAGTTACAGCTTGTTACGGCTTGTTTATTTCTTCAAAAGAATTTTTTAAAGAATACACAAGTAAAACAATAAAGTGATTTCCCCTTTATAGTTCTCGAAATCATTTATTTCTTTTCTTTTACTTTTTTTTTTTTGATTTGTTTGTTTTGTTGATTTGGTTTGGTTTTTGGGTTTTTTTTTCTGGTTGTAAATGACAGGTGAACTCATTTGAACTGCAGGTCAGTTTGGCTCAATGACAAAGTGAACATATACGTTTCTTTCTAGATTCTTTGCCTTCCAACCTTACTTGTTCGCACCATTAATACTTAAAATGTTACTTGTAGCCCCTCGAGTCAGGTTGTTTGCACACCAGCCCTTCAAATTGCTGCCTCTTTTCTGTGAGCATGAGATGTCGTCACCACTAAAGTGAACAAGAACCCAGAGGAAAACTCAAGTGCACCCAGAAACGCACACACCTCTATATATTCAAATACAAAGGGTATTGTACACACGGAGCTTACAAACACCCATCAGACAGAATGCCCCCCACCCCTACTCCTCCCTGAGGAGGGGGGCTTCCTTACCATTCTGGACCACGCTGATGAGGGTGACAATGGCCAGCAGCACAACATTGCCCACAGCCTCTTGATCCATGCTTGCTTCAGGCTCTCCACAAGGGACTGGTCAGCCCCAGCACCACAGCCTCACTGTGCAGGAAGGGGAAGTGCCGGCCAGCACCCTGGCTTTCATCATTAGAATTTCCGAAGATCCGCAGAACAGTTAGTTACAGAGTGCCGCCCCTACCGTGGCCACTGCTACCACAGCAGCTGCTGCTTCCTCTTCTTCTGCCTCTTCTCTCTCTCCTCTCCTCTTTCTTCTTTCTTCTTCCTTCCTTCCTTCCTTCCTTCCTTTCTCTTTTCCTCTCTTTCTCTCTTTCTTCTTTCTTTGCCACCAAAGTGACTGAGTTGGTCAGTGTAATCTGCCAGAAGAAGCAGGTCCACGGAGAGGAACATTCTCAGGCACAGCTTTGTCACGGGCAGCCTCCGTGCATGAACTCTGAAGACCACACTGACCAGCACAGCCCGACGGCGATCCAGGAGCCACTGGCACCCCCTGCTTTAGCTAAGGGAAAGAGAAGATTAAATGAAGAGTTTTAAAAATTATAAACCTATATCCTCAGTGTGCTCTTGGCTCCTTGAATTTCTAATGAGAAGGACGAAATGGCACTTGCCACTTTGTATTACTACCACATTGTAGGTCTTAGATTAGCAGTCACATAGTCTGGGATGAATGAGCAAATGAATGATAAATATAAAACAACTGGCATCTCCTTTCTTCAAGAAACAAACAAAAGTGAGGCTGGAGAGACAGTTCAGGCAGTAAGGTGCTTTCTACACAAGCATGAGGACCTATATTCAATCCCCACCATCCAGGTAAAAAACTGAGAACATTAGGATATACTTGGAATCTAGGTGCTGGGGAGGCAGAGATTGGAGGATCTCTGGAACTTACTGGCCAGTAGTCTTGCCTGCTTAATGAGGTCCAAATGAGTGAAACTCCTGTCTCAAAAACCAGAGGAATGATACGTGAGGTTGACCACACACACAAGCACTACACACAACACACACACACACACACACACACACACACACACACACACACATACATACACAGTGAAAGAAACTCAAATAGAAATTAAAACCAAGCCTAAGATTATACCATAGAATATAGCAAGAATCAGAAATAGAGTGAGCAGTGAGGCTGGGGAGATGGTTCAGGGGATATGAGCCTTTGCCTCCCAAGCAAAATGACCTAAGTTCAGATTCTCAGACCCCATGCAAAAAACGCTGGGCAGATATGACAGTGGTCTGTAATTCCAGTCTTGGAAGGCAGAAGCTGGCAAAATTTAAAGTAAAGCAATAAGGAGGTAGAGCAATCCACAATGAGACCTTTGGGCCTCCACAGGCACATACACTCAAGTTTACTCTTACACACGCACACACACACACACAGAAATGTTTGCAAAAAAGAGAGAGAAAGGAAGGAAGGTAGGAAGAAAGAAAAAAATACAGTAGTTAATACATCACTCCAAAGGAAAACCTCCAAGTGAGTTCTGTCAAGTATTTGCAACTTGTGCTGTGACAGAAAATGTATGTCCAAACCTGCTGGGAAAGAACAGAACAGCGTTCCCAGTGTAAGCAGCAACCTTGCAAAGGTCACACGAAAAAGGCAAGCTTTCTGAACTTTTAGTCCCAGACCCAACTATCTGACTTCTTTTTTTTAAAATTTTTTTTATTATTATTTATTCAATTGTGTGTGTGTGTATGTGCGCGCGCATATGTGTATGTGTGTGTGTAGAACCACGGACGAATTTGGGAACCACCATGGACGCCTCCACCTCCTTCTGCCCCGGGATTCACAGGCTCCGCCCTACCAGGACCAGACGCGCAGGCCCCCCCCCCCCCGCTTCCGCCTGGCATCTATACATGGGATCTGGGATCCGAACTCAGGACCTTCCGCCTGCAAGGCGGAGGCTTAATCCCTGAGCCACCTCTCCAGCCCCCCAACTATCTGACTTCTATCAAGAGGTACTTTTATCAAAACCTCATTGGCTACTACCATGGGTGGCAGCAGGGAGTTGTATCTCAGAGTGGGGAAGGCCCGAGTGGGGGAGTGATCATGGCCCCATTCCTACAGCAGCAGAGGCCAGCATGTATACCCTTGGATAATTTTGAGGCTTATGTTCACAAGGGCATGGTGCAGAATTCTGATCCACTAAAGTCAGTAGTTGGAGGGAATCAGTCTGATTATAAAACTTGGGGTTTCTGTGAGTAGCTGGGGTACTTTCTAGAGTACAGAGTGTGTATTAGTCAGGACTCTGCAGAGGACAGAACCAATATATGAATATATGACAGAAGATTCCATGATAAATAGTACACACAGTTACACAAAGCCAACAGTTCCCATGATCTGCCAACTGACAGCTGGAGACCTAGGAAATCTGATGATATAGCTCAGTCGCAGCCTCAAGACCTAACAGCTAGGGAGGCCAACAGTACAATCAAAGCTAGAGAGTCCAAAGCTAGGGACTAGCCAGTAACTCTGATTTACAGTGTGAAAAATGGACCAAAGAAAGAAAGAACTCGTTCTTCTTTCAACTTGTATTTTTTGGGGGGCCTTGACAAGATTGTCCAATGGCAGATCCTATTCACTCAACCCAGTGAATAAATGACTCTTCCAGAAGCATCCTCAGACTCATCCAGAAGTTTTTACCAAACGGCTGGGCATCTTATGGCTCAGGGGCCTGATACATAAAATTAACCATCACAGAGTGAAGCATACTTGCTTATGGGCTCAATACCAACAAGATTTGTGTACATACTAGAGTGTGATCACACTCATGCATGCATGGGCATGGTGGCACATGCCTGTAGCCTTGGCACTTGGAAAGCTACAGTAGAAGATTTTGTGTTTGAGGCTAGCCTGGACTACATAGCAAATCTGTTTCAAAAGGGGGGGGGGTGAGTGGAAAGATGGCTCAGGGATTAAGATTCTGCCTCCCAAGCAGGAGGTCCTGAGTTCAGATCCCAGCTCCCACGTAAAAACACTAGGCAGAAACAGTAGTGGCCTACACTTCTGGCCCTGGTGGGTAGAGCCTGGGAAATCTCAGAGCAAAATAAGGAGGTAGAGGCAAACTAGGATGATTCCTGAAGTCACCCTTGATCCTCCACAGGACACACAGTGTCCTCTGACACACATACACATGCACACACACGCACACATAGAAAAGTGTGTGGGAGCTTAACCTTTCACCATATCTTCGTGGGGATGCTTCAGAAGTGAAGGCCAGTCCTCTTAAAAAGAGGTGCAGCTATATACTCTGGTTTCTCTTCAGATCGCATAAATCTTTCGCCTTTTACTAAGACGTGCAGCTGCATGTACTAGAACGTTAACTTGAACTAATTCAGACTGAAAGAGAAAATTATTAGTTCAAATAATCCAAAAAACTTAGAGATCAAAAGTTATAAAGACAGATATGAGGCTGGGCCTTGAGGTTAGGAAGCTCTCTCTACTATCTCCCCCCCCCCATATTATCATTACTATAATCTCTGTCTCTTCAGTTTCTCTTGACATGCTGGATTTTCTTTTTTTTAATTTTTTTATTATTTATTCAATTGTGCATGTGGTGTGCACGTGTATGTATGAGTATGCATATGTGTGTGTGTAGAACTACGGGCGAATTCGTGAACCACCATGGACGCCTCCACCTCCTCCTTGTTTACTCTGCCCCAGGATTCACAGGCTCCGCCCTACCAGGACCAGACGCGCAAGCTGCCCCGCTTCCGCCCGGGGTCTATACGTAGACCCGAACTCAGGACCTTCCGCCTGCAAGGCAGAGGCTTAACCCCTGAGCCACCTCTCCAGCCCCGACATGCTGGATTTTCTATAGAGCAATTTTCTCCACAGAATGGAAGGTATTCTCCCCACAACCTGGGGATTTTACATCTGACACCATCACCACCTATCACAGATGAGTTATACTCACCTAAGCCCTTAGGACAAGCACAAGACCAGATGGCAGGGTTGAGGGGAATGTTCCCTAGAAAGCAAGACAGCACAAGTACTGATATAACCTGTTTGAAGCTGGGACTGTCCACTACTTATAATCAGATTAAAATTTCCAAGTCCTTTTTTTTTGGGAGGGTGAGGGGTGAGCATTGTATACTTGTGGAGGCCGCACTATCTCAGCTATCATTCTTTAGATGTGAGGCACTTTGTTATCTAAAACAATCTCTCACTGGCCCGGAGTTCACCTAGTGAACTAGAGCCACCACCACAGACTCTGGGTTCCAGGGATGGAACGCAAGTCCTCCTACATTAACAAGAGAGCACATTACTGGTGGATCGTCTCTGGCCCTAAATTCCAGTTTCTAAGTCTTTTAGGTTTTCTTGTCCTACACTCCCGTGTTTTAAATCTCAACCCATTGCCTTCCTGCACTCGTGGCTGTGTTTATTCCACAGGAAGGGCTATCCGTGTGCCTGCACAGAGAAAGTGGCCTCACAGGCTCCAGCAAGGTGCCCTAGACACATAACACTTGGAATCTTCCCAGCCCCATGAGAGAGGCGGCCCCTGGCTAATCTTCAGAGACCAGCACAGGAAATGTCCGGTCGTTCGCTCTGTAGAAGGCCGGTTAGATCCCTTGCAGGTGTCAAGGACATCCTCCAATCCCCTGAGCTGCCTGGAGTCACCAGAGTGGGTGCATAGAGCACGTGCCACTGCACCCGGAAAGACTGTGTTAACAGTTGCTGGGTGGCCACTAAATCACTGAGCACATTAGGATTCCGGTGGCAGAGGCAGAGAGCACTTACCAGAGGTGAAGCCTCTGGAAATGCCATTCATCTCAATAGAGAGCTGCTGAGACAGAACGGAAAGGCAGGGGCGCGGGCGGAGGGGAGCTCAGGAGGGCGCCCCGCCTGCACAGCCTGCGATTCCCGCTCGGATGAACGTCCACCCACACCGTTCCTGCCTAGAACGGCATCCTCATCACAGGGCAGCTGTGTCTACAGCCCTCCCTGGCTTGTGCTGGACTCGAACCAACGCTTTGCCCTGGTTCCTCAGCGGGATCTCCAGGAGACAAATCATTAAGGATGCCATGCAGAAGGTCCTGAGTTCAGATCCTAGACCCACGTATAAACGCCGGGCGGAAGCGGGGGCGGCCTGCGCTTCTGGTCCTGGTAGGGCGGAGCCTGTGAATCCCGGGGCAGAGTAAACAAGGAGGAGGTAGAGGCGTCCATGGTGGTTCCCAAATTTGCCCGTGGTTCTACACACACACACTCACACACACATGCACAATCGAATTTAAAAAAAAAAAAGGATGCCCATGCAGCTTGGCACAGATCCAGCACAGGCCTGGGGCTCTCCAGCGCCTGGCTTCCCAACTGCATGCGTGTTGTGTGCTGTTCCCGCATCTTATAGGGATCTTGGGACGCCCTTGGTCTTTCTGCATTTGCACTTAAGCAGTCAGAGGCTAATTGATTGAGCACTGCCTCTGCTTCTGATGAGAGACTTTTTAAAAAGGAAAGGAAAGGAAAACATACCTGCCTGGCAGGAAATAATGTATCCCCAGGACGCTGGCTCCCGTTTGCTGCGGTAATTTAGCAAGAAGTATCCCACAGCTCCAAGGTTGCAAGGCCACCCTCTCATGCCATGCACTGCCCCCAGACCCTCAGGATTTAGCAAGTACAGCACTCATCTCCGTGACAGGTTAGTTAGACAAATGTGCAGGGAGTTGGCAAGGATAATTAGCACATTCATTAATTAGAACACTGTTAGTGGCTTGACTGTGAAGGACAACCATTTGTCAACAGAGATCAAGACAGCTGGGGCCGAGCAATGACTCATGGGGACAGAAGTTCAGGGATGGAAGTGGCATTGGCCAGTTGTTATTAAAAAAAAGAAAAAGAAAAAGGAAGGGGGGCTGCTCATACACTTAGTGGCAATGCAGCTCCATCACCATGGCAACACGGGGCACTTTGCCTGGCTGACAGGGACAACACTCATGTATCCTCTCTGCTCCTGTTGTTGTGAGTTGCTGTCTCATGACATCTCCCTTCCCTTACCATGCAAGCCTGCCTAAGCGTTCATGAGGGGAAGCCTTTCCCCACTCACAGTGCTGAGAAGCAAGAGGGTACAGAGACTGGGGTCAGTGCTAAGTACAGAAACACAAGCTGGGTGTGTGAGTATATATTACATATGGCTACAAACCAGGTTACATTCATTTTGGTTGATTTAAAGAATATTCAGACCAATATTGATCTGAAAGATAAATAAGACAAAGAAAACAGACGTATTTTGTTTCAGATGTCACATGCCAATATTCTTTTGACAGAATTAAATCAGTAAGGCTCACATATCATTTCTCCTTCCCTGACCACCATCAGATTCTCTTTCCTTCATGAACAGCCAGAAGTCCTGGTTTGGACCAAATTGAGATGAATCCTCATACAGTCTTACAGACAAATTGAGATGAATCCTCATAGAGTCTTACAGACAAGGAAACAGAGTGAATTTACTCCAACCTGAAATGTGGCTGATTGATTACATGCATGCTCAGGGCACTGAGATAGGTGCTTTCCAAATCCAAGCAGCCTATACAGATGTGACCTACCCCCTAGTAGTATCTCAAGTTATAAACTCATCATAGTTTTGCAAAGCAAAAAGAGGCCGACTGCATGACCATCAATGAAGGCAACAGGAAACCAGGATAGTATCCATAAGCCCCTTCCCTCCTCCATCACAAGCATACACCATGGCAAGATAACATTTGTCAGTGTGTAGGAAAATCGAGTAAGCAAACTGAAAGTGTGGAAAATGGAAAAGATGGAAAAGAACAGACAAGCAATCATTCAGCTGCACCTCAACTTTGCCTGTCTTTAAGGAAGAGACCGTGAATAGATATGGCCTCCCTTGGGAATATTCCCTTCAGATGGGACTGAAAAATCATGATATTTAGATGCAGGGTATAACTCCATTGTTGAACACATGCTCAAAATGCAGGAAGTCCTGTATTCAATCCCCACACTGCAAATAAATAAATAATTTAAAAAGTGATGATCACATATGTTCAGCTCACTTTTTGACAAAGTAATTCAACAGGGAAAGGAAAGTATTTTCAACCAGTATTTCTAGAACAAATGGTTATGTATATGGAGAAAAATAAACCTTGATATTTTCTAGGAACTACACAAAATGTAACTACGAATCTTAAACCTAAACATAAAAACTGAGAAATGTAAAGCTTCCAAGAAAAAACACAGAAAAAAAGTCTTTATGACCATAAAGAAGGCAAATGTTTCCTAGATAACACAAAAAGTATAAGCCATGCAAAGTAGAAATCAATAAATTAGACCTCACCAAAATATAAAACTTCTGCCTTTCAAAAGATATCATTAAGAAAGTAAAAATGTAAGCCACAATCATGGAGAAAAGATTTGCCATATATACATCTAATAAAAGGCTTGCACCCAAAATACACAAATAACCAGTCTCTGGTCAATAATGACAAAATAAACAATCCTTTATCATAAAAGCTGGAAGCACAGTGTGGCCATCTATGGGTTCAGGGCCAGCTTGGGTGACATACCGAGTTTCGTGCTAGCCAGAGCTACATAGGGAGACATTATTTTCAAAAATATATATATATAAAGATGAACTGAGCCAGGAAGTCTAGCCCAGTGGTAGAGCATATGCAAGTTAAATAAAATAAATTAGCAAAAGACTTAAGCAGATATTTGATGGCATAAACTATGCAAATGAGCACTAAGAGATGATTCCACGCACCACAAGGGAATGGAGGATCAAGACCACAGCAAGAGGACTTCAAGCCTGTGGCGGAGGTTAAGAAAGGGTGAGGAGCCCCTGCGACACTACCAGGAAGACCCTTCTCTGGCAGAACTGAAAAGAGTGAATGCAAATACTTCACAGAAAATATGTTTGATTCTCTACAAGCTAAACGAACATGAGCAGTACACTCTGGTATTTCTTCAATAGTAACTGAAAATACATGTCTTGTGTTGGTCAGGCTTCGACCAGAGAAATAGAACCATATATTTATGTACATACTTAAAAAACACTAAATATGCCTTATTCACACTATACCCCCCCACACACACACTTTTTAAGGGATTTGACCTTTGCATCTATGGAAAATGATTTAAAAGTCTTAGTATATTTCTGGTTCCAGGGGTTACTATGACAAGATAGCACAAATTGAGTGGCTTAAAACAACAGAAGTTTGTCCCATAGTTCTGGGAAGTAGAAAACTTAAAATCATTGTGTGGACACTCCATGTCCCCATTAAAATCTGTTGAGAGTCTCTCTTCTCCTCTCTAACTTCTGGCTATAGTCCTTGGTGCTCCTTGGCCTGCTGGGTCACATGGTACCCTGCCCTTGTCTCCATCTTGACATCGCCAGTTGTATGAATCAGGAACACAGTCTGCTCCAGCAATGACCTTAATTCCAAGTTTAGTTGCATTTTGAACATATCTTTAGAGGAGCACCACTCAGCCTCCCTAACTGTGAGGCAGCTGTCTCTGTGACGGGTGCAGAGGCCTGAAGTCTTCAGGGCGGGCTGTCAGGAAGAGAGGAGGGCCCGGAAGTGTGGGCACCTGGTCAAAGCAAAGTGTCAAGGCTGAGCTAATACTCATCATACCATGGAAACTGAAGGGGTTTCTGGCAAAGGATGGATGAATTGGAGGCCTGGCTATCATCCTAAGCCAATCAGAAGCTGGCAAATCAGCAATGACAGAGTCACGTGCCCTCAGCTATGTTTAGCATAGAAAGATGGCTGCTCCTTCCCATCACCTTCCTGACCTCATAGCTACACACAGGAAACAAAAGTTCTGGCTAGCAGAGCTCCAACTGGCACAAGTCTTGTCTATTTTGTGTCCATCCATACCTCCTCAGCCATACCAAAGTTGAGTTCCAAAGAAGACAAAATCATGTTTCTCTCTGACATAAACTCTCTCTCTCTCTAAAAGAAAAACACTCCCTAAAAGATGATACAACTCTCTTTATTCATCTTTGGATGGTAACCATTTCACTTGTAACTGAATCACATTCCTTCTCTGTATCTTGTAGCTTAAATGCTGAAATACAAAATTAACTACTTTTAACACATATGTAACACAGTAGGGAGATTGAATTAAAAAATTTAAAAATATTGGGGCCAGCAAGATGACTCAGCAAGTCCAACAAGTTCAGCCTCTCAGAACCCACATGGTGAAAGAAGAGACCCAACTCCTGAAAGTTGTCTTCTGATCTCCAAGTAAACATCGTGGCTTGCACTCATCCTCCCCGAGAGAGAGAGAAGGGAGGAAAGAGAGGGAAGGAAGGGAGGGAGGGAGGAAAGAAGGGAGGGAAGGAGGGAGGGAGGGAGGGAGGGAGGGAGGGAGGGAGGGAGAGAAGGAGGGAGGGAGGGAAGGAAGGAAGGAAGGAAGGAAGGAAGGAAGGAAGGAAGGAAGGAAGGAAGGAAGGAAGGAAGGATTTTTTTTTAAAAGAATGAAGATGAAGAAAGATCAATATAAGCAAAATATTCCCTTGTGGGTTATGAGGTTGCAGATTAGTGTTTATGATTTTCTTCTTTTCCTACTGATTATAGATTCTTTTGTTCTTATTAAATACCTTACTTAATTGGACAAAATTCCTAGCCTGTTGAGATCCCCATTCCTGAAGGCTATGGACCATTTTCATTCTTCCATGTAATGTGTGGTTTGCTCTTTACTACTGACCAATCGCCTACTGCTATAAAAAAAATGCCTAAGCAACATAACTCACAGAAGGAAAGATTTATTTTGGCTCACAGTTTCAGTATTTCCAATCCAAGGTCACTTAGCTTCAGACTTCTGGGCCTGTGGTTGAGACAGGACATTATTTATTATGTGAGATAGGACAATACATATTATTATGTATTAGGGAATACTAATTAAGAAATTATTAGGGAATGATGGATGAGAGATGATCCCCTCATAGCAACCCAGAAGCAGAGAAGGGATCTGGCACAAGAGGGACTCTTCGGAGTCACGCCCCCAGGGATCAGCCGCCTACATCTTCTCTTAGGTCTCATCTCTTATTCGCCCATTTGGCTATGAGCTCATCAGTTATCAGTTCATTGATGAGATTAGAGCCCTAATGATTCAAGCACCTCTCAGTAGTGACACAGGCTACAAAACGAGCCTTCAACTCACGAACCTTCAGAGGACATTTCCCATCCAAACTGCAGTGGAATACCTCCCCCACCATTGTGTATGGGCAGTCCAGTTTTCCCTTCATAATCAGAATTCAGTATCCTGGGTAGGAAAAGAATGCTCTTCTTTGCCTGTTGGCTCAGTGACATGAGAAAATGGCAAATGCCTCTTTTATTATGGCCCCTGATGGAAATACACAGTGAACAAAATTCTGGTTAGCAGAGTTACAAGGAGAGAGGGAAAAAAATCATTATTAGAATACGAGAGTTATTCCACTTTTGTATTTGTCCCACAATTCCTTGAATTCATGGATCCTGGTGATGGAAAAAAGGCATCATGCTTTGATGACTATCATAGTGTATGTTCTGCATCCTAGAGGACACAACTGCAGTGTATAAGGTGTTGCCACACAGCTATACTATAACAATGCATTCTGGTGTTTTGTCAGACCACCTGCATCACTGTAAGACCAGTGACAGAGATGAATCCTCTGCTGTACTTCCTTAGCTGCAAAATGACATCTTTGTTCAGTAGCAACAGCAATTGGAAGGTGAAGTTAAATCTGTGGACAGCCGGTTTGGCAGGCGTGTTATAGCCAGGGAAGGCAAATCTTTACCCAGAGTAAACGTCTGTGTGAGTGAATACGATGTGCTGACCCCTCCATGATGAAGTAGTTCCCAATGTAATCAATCTGCTCCAGGAGGTGGGCTGATGGGTCTAATTGCCTTGCAGTCTCTAACACAGGGAGCAGTGCCACATTGGCATAGATTTCTACTCTTGGCAGGTTAAGCCCTGAGCTGTAGCTCAAGCCAAATCAGCCTTGATGGGCAGAAATCCATTTGGCTATGTCCACAGCTCCCATGGCCATTATATTTATGAGGCCATTTGGACCCAGGTAGCTGGGGAAAAGAGGTTAGATTCTGATGCACTCTGATCCATCTTATTCTTTTAGTTATTGAAAGCTTTCTTTAGTGTGGATGTTTTGTGACATTCACATGGGATCCACATCCTCACAGTTCGTGCACGTTCAGAAAATGCCACCCATATACCTCTTTCCAGTTTCTCAGCTGTGTGCGTTCAAGTTTCTACATCAAGCTAGAGCACTGGTCACTGTCTAATTTCATGTTATACTCTTCTTAGGACTATATAGGTCTTCTAAGCAGAATGAGCTCCGCTTGCACTGTCAGAGTTCAACCCACTGAGTGATTTCCTTTTCCCACGGTCCTGCAATGGCACCCCAGGATGGAGTTGTAGCATTATCGCTGCCCCCTTGACTTGAGCAATACACATGCAGATGCCTAGAAACCACACTCCAATTTTGTCTTTCTCAGTCAACTTGGCATAGGAAACTGTATGAAGCTGCATGAACCAAGGCAGGTGTTACTTGTTCCTGCAATACATTCATGCTTGCAGGACCTACATGAAACCAGGGACCTGTGTTTACCATTTCCCTCTAATGACAAGGTGCTGTGTGTGCTCCCCTCCCCGACTTCAGGCAGATAACACTCATTTGTCATGGAAAACTAGGGTTCACATGATAACACAGTGACCCACAGTAATGTAGTCAGTGTTTATCAATAGCGGACCAGCTTTCTCAAAGGAGACTTATCATCTAAAGAATATAGAATAGCTTTGCTGAAAATTCCTTAGAGGATATTTCAAGGTTCTTCTGTAGTGGTCTGCTAAAGCCCCAAGATCCACCCCTATCTTTCTCTGACACTTCAAACACCATTATATCCATTGGGTCTTAAGGCCCAAGTAGTAGGCAACTTGCAATGGCAGCCCAAACTTGAATGAAGAGTATGTACTGAGTGTGATTTGAAATTGGCAGCGCTTGAGAACACTCAATAGTCACATTGTAGTACCATGAGCAAGTTAGTCATACGTTACCCTCCAAATCTACTCATAATGTATTTTCCTTTGTGGTAAGAGAAACCCCATGTAAAAATTTACCTTCACTTGGGAAAGGATAATTTTCCACAGCCTAAACTACTGAGTTGTTGAAATTTTTTATAGTGTAGCCAGACCTAAGAATTTCTGTGGGATACAAATCCACCCTGTGTACAAAGACCTCTACTCTATTCACAGCAGCTTTATTCAAAATAGCCTAAAGCAGAAGCCAACCAAATGCCTGTGAGCAGGTGAATGGATAAACAAATTACATGATATTCCTACAGTGGAATGGTTCAGCAATAAAAAAAAAACAAACTGCAGATGCTCACAACATAGAGGAGTTGCAAAGTCATCTTGCCGATCCAAGGAAAACAGACGCAAAAGAGAGCTTGCTGTATTTCCAGGTGCGTGAAATTCCCGAGAAGTTAAGCATGGTGGTGTTTTCCTGGAGTCCAGACTGGATTTTCACTGGCCATGACAGCAGAAAAACCTTGAGAGTAGTGGTTATTTTAAATTCATTTTTCTTTATATATATTTTCATACATGTTATATGCATGTGTGCACAAATAAAAGTGCATATGTACCTGGTGTATGTAAGACCCAATGGCTATAATGGTGCTTGAAGTATCAGAGAACAATTTTCAGGAGGTCATTAGACTTGAACAAAGTAATGATCTTATAGAAAAAATCTTCGACATGGCAGCTACTTTTATATATTTGTGACTAGAAGAGTCCCAAATAATTTGTTAGACATGACCAGCATCTCCCCCTTAAAAGTTCTAGAAGCTGGGTTTGGTGATTCGCTAGTATGAATCTGAAATAGTAGGATTGATTGGGGAATCAGGATCAGGACCAGCTTGGGCTAGAGATTGAAACCTTTAAAAAATAAAAACCTGACCTGGAGAGATGGCTCACAGATTAAGACTCTGCCTCCCAAGCAGAAGGTCCTGAGTCGGAATTCCAGGTCCACATAAAAACACCAAGAGGACATAGTGCAGAGGAAATAGCGGTCCTGCACTTCCCGTCCTGGTGGGCAGAGCCTGGGGAATCCCAGAGCAAAGCAAAAAAGAGGTAGAAACAATATAGCATGATCCCCGAAGTCATCCTTGGTCCTCCACAGAGACATACAGTGCCCTCTGACACACACACACACACACACACACACACACACACACACACACGTGTTCACAAGTACAATTTTTTTTTAAAAAATTAAGCATATACATACCATCAAAAATCATGGGATTAGATACTGCTTTATAAACCTTGATCTCCGTAAATGATGCAAGGGACATCTGGGCAGAGGGACCAAATGGTACATTTCTTCAGTCCTCTTTCATTTATTCCCTTACTCAACAAATACTTTCTCAATGTATACATCATGTGCTATAAATTAGTCTGGTACTGATCAACAATCCCAACAATAATTTGAGTATTAATATTGGTTAGGCTTAAATTAATTGCACACAGGGTAAGCCAAAAAAGGTAGCAATGGCTCAACCCCAATATTCAATGGCTTAAGTGAAGAGTTTATTTTTCTCTCCTGCAAAGGAATTCCAGCAATAGGTAAACCAAAGACAGGAGGATAGAAAGACAGAGAACACGGTGGGGACATGAGAGGGAAGAGAAGCCCCTCACTCTTGAATCTGTTTGAAGCCTGTCACTAGTTGAGAAACAAGGATTCCAGCATAATTTACATTTGCTGTCAAAGCTGCCAACACAAACATACTATTCCTTTCACATAGAGATATTTTGTGTTAAAATAGTAATGACAAGGCTTAAGGCCCAAGTGTATATGGCTTTGAGTTAGGGACTCATTTCTCTCCCAAATATTTCTGGGAATCTCAAGCAACGCCATTAACTTTGTGTAAAATGGAGTAATCTCTGCTGTCTAAGAGTTTTACCTTACCAATTGAAATGTATGTCACAGAATCTCATTTAAATTCCTTAGCAACCATTTGAAATAATAACTTCAAAAATCACCAGAATTCTATATATGACTACTGTAGAGATGATGAAATACAGTTCTTCTTTAGAAATTACACCCATGATCTTGGGTGTGTCTTGCTTTCTTCCAAATGCCTGTCCTTTTCTTAACCCTCAGATTTCGTTTTATCCAAGTCAAGGTTCCTAAAAGATTAAAGAACTCCTCCAACAGTTGCTGGGGGCAGTGTGGAACTGTGCCTCCATCCTTTCCTGGCAGCGGGCTGGTGGCCTGGTGATTGATAGACCCAAATGAATTAACTTAAGGGAGATGGGTTCCAGCCAAGTTCCTTCTAGCTGAACAGGCTTTCGCAGGTTTGGAAGTCATCGAGAATGGACCCTCCTCTTTATGATCAGCTGTGGATTCCATTTCTCTAGTAACACCACCGGTTTTAAAAAAGGAAGAAGCATCAGAATTGTCCTTCCTTAAGATTTCAAGTACTGGGCTGGAGAGGTGGCTCAGGGGTTAACCCTCTGCCTTGCAGGCGGAAGGTCCCGAGTTCTGATCCTAGGCCCACGTATAGACGCCAGGCAGAAGCGGAGGTGGCCTGCGTTTCTGGTCCTGGTAGGGCGGAGCCTGTGAATCCCCAGGCAGAGTAAATAAGGAGGTGGAGGCGTCCATGGTGGTTCCCGAATTCGTCCGTGGTTCTACACACACACACACACACACACACACACGCACACATACAAACACACGCACACACACGCATACACGCACAATTGAATAAATAATAAAAAAAATTAAAAAAAAAAAGATTTCAAGTACTACATGATAAGCCAGGCATGGCTGAAATCTCAACCCATTTCGAAGCAGAGGTAGACAGATATGTTACAAGTTGAAGGCCCGGACTGGAGTTGGAGAGATGGCTCCAACGTTAAGACTCTACCTCACAAGCAGAAGGTCCTGAGTTCAGATACTAGGTCCCACATAAAAAAAATTCAGGCAGAAATAGCTGTAGCCTGTGCTTCTAGGTGCTGGTGGGTGGATCCTGGGAAATCCCAGAGCAAAGCAAAAAGGAAGTACGAGCAATTCAGGATGATTCTCGAAGTCACCCTTGGTCCTCCACACTGACACACAGTGCCTTCTGATACACATACACACATACATATTAATTGATTAAACAAATTGAAAGTCAGCCTGACCTATCTAGTTAGTTACAGTTTAGTTAGGGAGAGAGAATTTAAATTACCATATGCATAGGAAAGGGAGGAAGAGGAAAATATCAGGACTTTGTTGAGGTCTATTAAGGGAAAGGGACTGAGTTCTACCTCTGATCTTGGGTGGAGAGATTACCAAATATAACATGGTCCCTTTCAAGTGGAACTTAATCCAAACAGGCCTGTCAATCTCCTAGACAGACACCAGCCCTCAGCAAAGCTGACACACTTGAAGACACTTTAAAGAGATGAGGAGGGAGGAGTAATTACCTCCTTGGGTGCCCGCAGCACTTCCTCTCTGGAGCCACTTAGATCTTCACTGCTAAGTCGGCCTGACTTCCTGGCTTCTACCTCAAAAAAGCATAACTTCTTCTTTCCCCCTTCTCTATCTTCTTTTTTCACATACTGGCCACACTCTAATCCTGCTCGCCTGGACACTCGGGGCGTACTCTCTGCAGACACCCCCTCCATTGCTCAGCAAGCGTGGCTTTCCTCCCCCCTCTCCTTTTTCCAGGAAGCTGCTACTCCTTGTCGGCCCTGCTGGGGTGTTTTGTTTTGTTTTCCCCCCTCAAAAGCTCTAATAAAATAGTCTTGAACTTCCTTCTCAGACAATTTTGAAATTCTTTTATCAACAGAACTGAAAATCACAAAAGGGAATCTAATTCCGCAGTGACAGAATCAGGATTGACTCTTGGATTCTGATTTAACTGCACATGAAGTGTTATAGGAAGCCACAAAATTAAAGGAACCCCTTATTCATACAAGGATCAGAGTCTCTGGTCAAAAATTCCAAACCACCTGTGAAGGACCAAATCCCTTCTCTTTCTTTTTAAAGTTTATTTACTTACTTACTTGTTTATGTATGTATGTATGTATATATGTATGTATGTATGTATGTATGTATGTATGTATTTAATTTATTTCACAACACTCCTCCCCATCCTCTGACTCTTACACTCTTTTGTTTCCTATTCATCCTTTTTCCCTGGGTCTTGAAGGTATAGGGGTTAATGTGCACGTCCCATTTAGGCTTAAGCGCCCAGCACACACTTATTCTCAGCATGTTGACCATGAATTGCTGAACTATCCATTGCCCACTGCAGAAAGTAGCTTCTCTGACCAAGGCTGAGAGCAATACTCATCTCTCTATGACTGCAAGCATAAATATTTAACAGGTAACTTGACGATATGTCTGTTTTTCAAAACAACAGTAGTAGGTTCCCCCATTAGAGCCTATGACCTCCCTAGTTATGGACTTTCCCTCCAAATTAAACCTTTTCTTGAACTCCAACTTTGCTCCCTAGCATTTTAATTATTTTTTCCTGTTGCTGTGATAAAGTACTCTTACAAAAGCAACTTAAGAGAGTGAGTGTTTATTCTGACTCACAGATCCATCATACTGAGGAAGCCAAGGCAGCAGGAACTTTGAACCAGCTGCTCACATCACCTGAACAATCAAGGAGAACGCAGTTAAGTACCTGCTGTGGCCTGTTCCTTTTCTCTGTTTTTGCAAGACATAATCCCAGCACACCACCATAGCAGGTCTTCCCATCTCAGTTTACACAGTCGAGATAATCCCTCCCAGGTATGGCCAAAGGCCCCTCTTCCAGGTGAGCCTGGAATCTGTCAAGCTGACAACAGAACTGATTCACCCTGAAATTCTTTCTGCAGCATAACTCAAGATCCCAGTTTGACCTGAGCAGAGAACTCAAGCCGACAGTTGGCAGTGTGCTGCTGACAGAGGTCTGTGAGGAATCATTTCCCGGTCTTTTCTACTGTTGTCATTCTTAATAGTACTTAATCAGGGGAATGTCTGAGAGTAGAACTGATATTCCCAGTGCTTGCCTGGTTGACCATTCTTTTTTTAAATTTTCATTTATATATCTATTTCGTGTGTGTGTGTGTGTGTGTGTGTGTGTGTGTGTCTGTGTGTGCCACAGACACACGTGGAAGTTAGAAGATGCCTTTCAGGAATCAGTTCTCACCGTCCACCTTGTTGAAGCAGGATCTCTCTTGTTTCTGCCTGTATGGGTCACTCCAGACTAGCTGTCTTACAGACTTCTGGCTGATTCTCCTGTCTCTGCCTCCCATGCCACCACAGGAGTGCCCAGCCCTCATTTATTTTTAAGGTTGGACTATTGCCTCACTGAGTTACTTAGACTGTCCTTGAATTTGTGATCCTCCCTCCCCACCTTCCCTAACAGCTAAGGCTACAGGTCTGCACTACCAAGCTCTATTCAAACACGTGTGTACTAAAGAAAGCCTGCTGAGTGTAGTGGTTTCAAGCCTATGATCCCAGCACTCCGGAGGCTGAGGCAGGATGATGATGGCAAGTTTAAGGACAACCTGGGCAAGTTAGAGACCAATCTAGACAACAAAAGAGATGTGTATTCATAGAGGGAAAAGTGAGGAAAAGTGTTAGCCAGGCAGCAGAGCTCCCAGCAGCGCCCTCAATGGACAGACTACATCACTTGGGCAATTTAAAGCCAAGTGCATTTCAGTAGATTCTCCTTCCCAGGTCTCCAATCCCCTCATCTCCCTGTTCTCTTCCAACTCCCCTATACCTCCCCATCTCCTTTCTGTTTTGTGTCACATCTGTCGTCCCCCCCCCAGCATCTCTTTTACTCTCTCTTGGTCTTCTTTCTCCCACAGTTACATTTATTTATATATATACAAGTACATATAACAAGCTGGTAACCATATGTAAGAGAAAATATTCAGTTTTGATCTGAGTTGATGCTCTTAACATTACACTTTCCTAAAACACAGAATTATGTAACATGCAAGGAAATAGAAGACCAAAATTAGATTAATGGGCATTTAAATATTCAAGAACTATGTATATTTCCCAGCAAAATTAGCTTGACCACATTAATAAAGTACACAATAGCATCAGAGTCATTTTTGTTCCTGTTTTCCTTTGGAATAAACCAGCTGAAGACGTTGTTGTTTGCGGTATTAAATGATTTCATAATGAATACAGCATGTGGCTAAATTCATATTCCTATGCTTGTTTTAATTGAGTTTCCTGATTCCTACACATTTAATTGTCAACTCTTAACACTGCATTAAACATAAAGTCTCAATGTTTTTAGTATGAAATGTTCACATTCTCTCACTCCTGTGGTCACATCTTGTTTATCATTCCTGAATGCAGTATTAAGTCTATTTAAAGCTTATCCCAAGAGACCCTTATATATTTACTACATTAGAAAAAAAACAGATGTTCTCACATATCTTGAGAGATAATGCAGTTTCGTTGTATGCCAAACTTGTTAAGAAACACTTAGAGATTCTCTAGTTCACCAGTGATTAAGTAAAATATAACATCCAATAGTACATAATATTGTGAAATTAGAAAAAAAATGCCTATCACATTTCCAAATGCAAACACACTTAACAAAAGCATAGGAGTTCACACCTGCAATCCCAGCACTCAGTATGCTATATAACCAGTCCCAGCCTAGCCAGAACCACAGAGCAAGACCCCGTCTCTAAAACAAATAGGCAAGCAAAAAAGCCAAGCAAAACATTTGACCCACAGCCCTGTTGTTCTCAGGGCACATTTAAGTCACTCTCATAAATTAGAAACGGTTCAAGTTGATCATCAGTGCATCCCTGTTGAGGGAAGAGTCCTCCTTAGTGCTAGGAGCTGAGGGAGCTGGCCACACCATCTCCACGGGAATAGCTGAAAGGACATACTTTCTAGCTTGCCAGTCTGCCCAGCTGTCTTTTCCTGCCCAAGCCACCTTGGGTTTGCCTATCCTTGGAATTCCTTTGCAGGAGAGAAAAATAAACACTTTTCACATAGACTATTAAATATTGGAGTTGAGCCATTTTTGCCTCTTTTTTTTCCTTACCCTGTCTGTGCTTTACAGCAGGAATTCTCTGGAAATTGAGTTTAACCGGGTGATAGAGCCCTATGATAGAGCCTCAGTAAAGGCTTCGGATACCAAAGCTTAGATGACATTTCCAGGCTTCTAGTATAGGTGGTTCCCTAGTTTATTGTGGTTCAACTTAGGATTTTTCAACTTAACAATGTTGTAAGTGTGTGATGGTTGGTCTTGATCACTAGCTTGACTGGATATAGAATCACCTAGGAAATACACTTTATCCATGCAACAATTTCCAGAGAAGTTCACTTGAGAGGTCAAGTACCACATTCAAAGTAATAGCATCTTCCAAATCCAAGGCAAAAAAAACACCCATCTTCCTGTCTTAATTCTTCCTGAGGGAGGTTAATTCTTCCTGAACTACTGTATCTATCTCTGCTGACATCAGATTCCTGCTTCTCTGGCCTTCCAACATGAACAATTAAATAAAGCAGCCACTACAGGAGCTTTAGCTCTCAATGCTGCACGGGGACTAGTGAGGCATCTAGTTGCAATGTGCTCAGTTCTGCCGCCTACAGATGGCCATTGTTAAACTATCCAGGCCCCATTGTGTAAGTTAATCTAATAAATAAAAAATTTATACAATACATATGCATTCTATTAGTTCTGTTCCTTCTAGAGAGCTCTACCTAATACAAAAATGTACCTAATACATTCAATAGAAAACATGCATGGAATTCTGAATTGAATCCTTTTCCAGATTAGTGCTATGTGGTCCAGGATCACATGCTAGGCAGGGAAGGGCTCCCAGTCAACTTCACAATCATCCTGGGAAACAACCAACATTCTTCCTAGGCTCTGTGTCGAAGTTGACATATTCAGCAAACAGTTCAGGTACATTTTATGTTTTGTCAGAGAGTAAAGAGTTATAAGGACATAACCCTATCCTAAGTTTATGAGCATCTATTCTCCCTTCATATGATCACACATGACACACAAAAGCAACATTGTTGTTAGCATGTAAAAAAGACCATAGAGGTCTTGTCATAGTTAAATACCTTTGTCTCCTTGGCCATTGAAAGATGAACTCTGGGCATAGCTGTAAAGAATTGGTAGTGGAGATTGTTTAATGGACAGGGAAGAACCATCATGGGTGGACTAGTCCCTGCGCAGGTGAATAGGATGGAGAGAGCTGGTGAAGGAGGTTGGCATTCTTCTTTATATTGGACAGACATGCTGGTCTGGCAAGTAAAGATTGGCCTACTCTCTGTAGTCCTGTGGATGAATCGCTATAAATAATGTATGACCAGTTCCCTCAGCCCCTGGTGCTAGTGTGGACTCTCCTGCCAAGAACTGTAATTGGACAAACACAAGAGAGACTAAAACCCCTTCTTCCCTTATAAGTCACTGGTCATCAATTTATTGGCAACAATTCAGAGGAACTGCCACAGGACCCAGCTTGGCACTTTCCAGTCTCTGGCCTCTGCACTTCTTTCCTGTGAATGTGAACAGTATAGAAAATAATTTTCTATAAAAATTGTGACTAGCTTACATACTAAATTATATATATATATATATATATATATATATATGCACAAAAATTGTTTATTTTCTCAAATGCCTGAACTTTGTATGGATATTTAATGGATTCACTAGAAACTACCCTGGTCCAGTGCTGTAATGAAAGTTAAAATGATTCTGTGAAGGGCTAGAAAGATGGCTCAGGGGTTAAGTCTCTGTCTTGAAAACAGAAAGTCCTGAGTTTAGATCCAAGATTCCACATAAAAATGCCAAGCAGAAATGGTGGCAGGATAGACTTCTGGACCTAGAAAGCATAGCCTGAGAAACTCCAGAGCAAAGCAAAAAGGTGGTAGAGCAATCCAGGATTATTCCTGAAGTCACACTTGGGCCTCAAGGACACCCACAGTACCCTCTAGTATACACAGACAGACACGCACACGCGCTCGTGCGCACACACACAAATGGTTCAGTGAAAAAGATCAGATTTGCTGAGTTTACATACATCACTTTGACTTTTACAGCAAGGCTAGTTAAGAGATAAATTCTCATTTAAGGGCAACTTAAAGAAATCTTTAAAAAATAAACTTAATTATTGAATTTTTTCTTAAGAGAAATTGCAAGAAGAACCTTCCATCCATCCATCCATTATCCTGCACTCGTCCTCATTTGAAAATAAAATGTGTTTCCCTG
>JALPQD010000163.1:0-23277 GCA_023101885.1 Typhlomys cinereus
AGGGGGCCGGGGAGCCCATTGGCGGTGGCGCCAGGGGCCGGGCCAGGCTGGTGGCCGCACCTGGCTGATAGCGGCGAGCGAGCGGGCGCGGCGGCCGCTGCGGCGGCGGGGCGGGGGCACGGACCAGGCCTGGCAGCGCGCGGGGCCCCGGCGAGCGCGCCCCGCCGCCCAGTGAGCGCCCCGGCGGCGGCGGCGGCGGGGCCAGGCCCGAGCCCGCCGCGCGGAGCCCCAGGACAGCCGGGCCGAGGTACGTCGTCGGGGGGCCCAGCACCCACGCTGGCGCGTGCCCTGCCTCAGTCTCCCACGCGGGCACCGCGCCGTACCCTTCCCCGTCGCTAATTTGCGACCCCAAGCTTGTCCTCCGAGGGGGAGCGGCACCTCGCATGGCCGCTCCAGGGGCCCGGGGTCGCGTGGGCTCAGGCCGTTGCTGGCCAGGTGCTGGGATTTTTCCTCAGGACCCCAGTTCGCGAAAGGTGGGGTGGGTGGGGCTGGAGAAGGCTGCTGTGGCCTGGGCTGGAGCAGCGAGGCCGTTAATGATTAAACCTAGACAGCATGGCCTGAGCCCTAGGGGAGGAGGGGCCGGTCCCCCCTCGCCACCTGCCTTCCCCAGAAGGGGTTGTTTAGAGTGGGACTGGGGGGGTCACAGCCGGTGACGAACACGTGTGCTTCTGGAAGGCCCTGATACGTGCTCCCGGGTGGGACAATGTCAACCAGGAGAACCTTATGGAAGTGGGACAGGAAGGGTCCTATCTGCAAAGGACACAGTTCCTGTGTCGGGTGGGACTGCAAAAGGGGTTTCCTCGGGTGGGCCTGCCCCTTTGGTGGCAGGTCAGCACCCAAGCCCAACTGTTAGCGGGGTCCTCTCCCTCACCGCCCCCGCTGCCAGAAGTGACAGGCACACATCTGGCTGCGGTAACCCACACCAGAAGGAGGGCAGCAAGCCTGACACCTGATCCCCGAGGTTGCTGTGGTGACAGGCACCATGGAAATCCTCGAGGAAAGAAAGGTGTGGAGGGAGATCCAATCAGGAGAATACAACCTTTTCCTCTCCTGAAGGGGTGACCTGAGGCCAGAGGGTGTGGACCTCGTCCAGCCAGTGTCAGGCAGACAGCACAGCCAGGCAGGTCTTGCTTATCCCAATTATCTATAAGGAGGATACTGAGCTTTGGGAAGATTCAGCGATTTGCTCGAGAAAGTTCAGAAGTGGCTGAGTTCAGTCCAAATTGCAGAAATCATCTGTCTGTCCCCTGTCTCAGGACCTACACAGGACTCTTCTGTCCAACTTTAATCCTAGTCTCTTGAATCTGGCAGACTCCTGTCCCTCCCCCTTGCCTAGCTCCCAGCTCTGCTTGACACTTGGTGGAGGGGTGGGCAGGCTGTTACCCCAGGAGCAGAGACAACAGAGCCCTGTTCCCAGCTGCTACCTCGGGATGCTTCCTTCCCCTGCTTCTTATTCAGACACAGCCTTAACCCCCCCCCCCCCAAAAAAAAAGGGATCCTTCCTTCCTGCAGACAAAGAATACCTGCTACCCAGGCGTCCCTTTACTAGGTTCTATGCCCTCTTGCCATCCAACATGGGAGGAATGTGTCCCTTACAGCTTCTCCCCATTGGGCTCCAAGGCACTGAATAATGTGCACTGTATAGAAGGCATGGTTAACTTGGGAGAAGATGCACAAATTAAGTTATTCTCCAAAGCGTCTTGCTTTGCTTTGCTTTGACTGGATGAGAAATGTATCCAGCATCATTCCACATAGGACAAGGCAGAATGGAGTAGAAGTTTCCCCAGAGATCACTATAGTGGGGTGTTCCAGAATTATTACCAGTGAAGGTTAAGTGTCTAGGGGATAACTTCCTTTTCATGTGATAATTCAGGGTAGAGAGAAACCCTAGTGGTGCCCTGAATTTCTGTGATGCACCAGACAAGCCCTTCCTTGTCTGTGCACTGGTTTTGTAGAATGTGGAATGTGAGGGCTGGGACAACTTGGGTATGGAACACGGGAAATAATAGGTTCTTGGAAGGTGAGGCTAGCCTTCCAGGCATATGCATTGACAGATCCTTTATCCCTTGCCAGGTGATATCTAGAGGGATCTAAGCAGATCATGATAGTAACTGGATGCCCTAACATGTGCTAGGCACCGCGCCAAGAGTGCCGCATGCTGCACACGATTGAATCTTCCCAGCAAACCTCAGAAAGCATGACTGCTTCCGTATGCTTTAGAAAACAGGTTCAAAGATGGGAAATCTCTTGCCAGAGATCACTCAGCTCGGGAACTATAGAGGCAGGATTTGTAATTAAGGCATCTCAAAATCCAGAAGCTGAGCGTTGAGTGTGCTTATCCCAGGCATTTGTGTGTGACATTCGTCAACATCAATTGGTCCATACCTTTATGTAAACAAGTGAACATCTGTCCTCTAAGTATCACCACAGTCATATTGCAAATCACAGAAAACGGTTATCACTGACTCCTACATACTTGTGGGGTTCTCAGCATTTGGTGTGTATGTTGGGAGGTTGATGAAGTGACTTACTTCTTGGTGAATTCTATGATTTGCCACTCCCCATTGGCATTGCTTTGGAAGATTTGGATCTGCTACCAGGAAGGGTGTGTGATTTTGTTACCAGGAAGGGTAGTGATTTTGTATGGACAAGGCGGTGTCTCAGAAAGAGCCAGGACTTTCCTCTGACATTGCCATTTAGTCCCATCCACGGTCACCAAGGCCTGCTTTCTCACCTATCACATGGGGTCAGTAGAAGATGCTAGTCCGTTGAGATTGTATGCTTGTGTGCATGTGCATGCGTGTGTGTGTGTGTGTGTGTGTGTGTACATGTGTTCATACGTGCTGATGTGTACCTGTACATGCGTATGCAATTACCCTTCGAAGCAATGGTTTTGCTGGACATGGCAGTACATGACTAGATTCTCAGTATTTGGGAGGCTGAGGCAAGGGGGTAGTGAGCTTAAGGCCATCTACCACTGAGCTTGGCTACAGAGTGAGATCCTGTGAGGGAGAAAAAGGAGGAGGGGAATTACTGACCTCCAGAAAACTTTGAGTGAGGAAGATTCTAGATTCTTATAAGTTCAACCTCTCCCAAGTGCACCTTTTGCTATGCCACCATATGTCCCAGCTCTCTTCCAAGCACTGTCTAGTCTTTCCCACTTAGGACCCTGAGGTTACAGACAGCAGCCTGCCTTACTTGGATACAGGTGAAGGGACCTGACTCCCACTAGCCACTTCTCCCTACTGTAGTTAAGCCTAGGTTTTCAAAATGCAAATATCGCTATTTTAAAACTTTCACTTTTTCCAAAGTAATACAGCCTCTAGTAAAATATGTGTATATGTTAGTATGTGTGCATATACATTTGCAGAATCAAAAAGTTTCGTATAGTTGATGGCCCTGTTGCCTGGGGAAATACGTTTTATTTCAGACCCTTTTACTTAAGTATAAATGTACAGATTTGCATTGTATGAATACATTCATTCTGTGCTATGTGCAACGAGACAACTCCTTAACCCCTCTGGGTCCCGGTGTCCTTGTCTGCAAGATGGAGAAAGGGGCTCTGTGAACACTGGAGGAACTGTAAATAGATCTGGCGACCACAGGCTACATCCAGCAATCTGGAAAGGTGACCGCAGAGGTTTGAACTCCACCCCTTCTCTGCACCTCATTCCTTGTCACTCTGCTGACATTTCACCTGCTAAAGATTTGGTCACGTGATTCCACTGAACTTCAAGGGAGGATGGGGATTTTAATCAGTGTGTGGCCATGGAGAAAAGAGAACTATCTTTGGAAGTTGAAGGACACACATCCCCCCCCAGGAAGTGTTCCTGAGCCCCCTTTATTCCCCTAACCCTGAAGTCCTCCGCCTCCCCCGCCAGCTGCTGGATGTGGTCTCAGAACTGTAGCAAGCCTCAGCTGTCTGCTCTTCTGTCTTCCCCCAGCACTTGGAGGTGCCAGGTACCCTCAGCAAACATCTGAGGAACACAGCAGCATAAAACTCTGTTGTGATCACAAGAAGATGCCCACAGGTTAGTAGTAGAGAGGAGAAAAACAATTATAAACAAAGTGAGCCCTTCCTGAAATATCCCTGCCATCCTTCACATGCATCTATAGACACAGGGGGACTGGAGCCAAAGACCCAAAATCTTAATAGCAATCACTTATAACAAACGGGGCTCTTTTTTGGCTCTTTTTTTTTTTTAATGGGAGAACCAAAGTCTCCCTCTGTAGTTGACTGGTTCCAATATCAGTCCTGTCTTAACAAAGTGCTGATATTTTTCTTTTTTTTCCTTTTCTAAAATATTATTATTATAATCATAAGTGTGTCTATGTGCCTGTGTGCTTCTATGTGTGTATGTGTGTGTGTGTGTGTGTGTGTGTGTGTGTGTGTGTCTGTGTGAAGTATAAAGCGTGTTGTATGGTAGGGTCTTTGACCATGGCATACATGTAAAATATGTTACAAGACAACTTGTGGAGTCTGTGTGTGTTTTTTTGTTTTTTTTTTTCTCCTTCCATCTTATGTGGGTTTCAGGAATCAAACTCAGGTCATTAGGTTTATGTTGCAAGCACCTTTATCTGCTGAGCCAGCCCTATTTCTTAAATTAGGGATTTTTGTTTGTTTGTTTTGTGTATATAGGTGTGGTATGTATATATGTGTAGCAAAGGGTGTTGTGTGTGTGCCTGTGAAAGTCCAAGGTTGACTTGGTGAATTATTCTGGATTTAACTTTCTCCTTATTGTTTTGCTCTGGGGTTTCCCAGGCTTTCCTTCCTGAGTCAGGATTTCAGACTACCACAATTTCTATCTTGCATTTTTATGTGGGATCTGGGATTTGAGATAAAGACCTAATCCCTAAACCCTCTCCAGCTTCTATTTTTTTTAACAATTTATATGCATATATATAGTTGCTGTTTATACTTTGTTTTCTGATTTTTTTTTTCAGTGAACCTGTACTGCTTTTATAATTTAAGTATATATAAAAGTTATTGGAGAGAGAACTAGTCAATATGAAATCACCAAGACCTTAGGAGTACTTTGCACAGCTGGGTTCCACTTCTATTTTGGTTTCATTTGCCTCTCCACCTTGCCCACTATTTCCCACCTTTCTGGGGGAACTTAGCTCCCCACATACCACCACCCTGCTCTGTAAAGTGGGAGTGATAGCAAGAAGTCCTAAGGGAGGTGTGTCTATGTTCATAGAGCACATAAATTCTTCAGACAGAACAGAGTCCATATCCACAAATCACATTCTTGCTATTGGATGGCATCTTTGCTCTGAAATCATAAAGTTAAATAGCTCAGCCCGGAAAGCAGGCAAGCCAACCGATATTAGAAAAAAGAAAACCACCGCACAGGCCGGTGCAAAGCTGCCTCTAGCACTCAGACAGGTCTGGTCTCTGCACTTTGGTGGGTAGTCCTCAGGCTGGGTGGGCTTTGAGGCTAGGACTCAGAGCAAACCTCAGATGTCTCACTGTTCCTTGGGAATTGCTTGAAAATTGCTTTAATCTGTGAATAGTGATCAGCAGGGATAAATGCCTGCTACAACACTAGTCAAAATTATTAATCGCTGTTATTATTGCTGTGTGTGTGTGTGTGTGTGTGTTGTGTGTGTGTGTGTGTGTGTGTATCATTGTGTGTGCCTTTGGAAGCCCAAGAGTGACTTCAGGAATCATCCTGGATTGTGCTACCTCCTCTTTGCTGTGCTCTGGAGTTTAAGTGCAGACCACTGCCATTTCTCTGCCTGGTATTTTTGCGTGGGTTCCAGGATCTGAACTCAGGACTTTCTGCTTGAGAGACAGAGGCTTTATACTAAGCCATCTCTCCTATTGCTGATATTTGTATGACTTAGTGTTAGCCCAGTTTCACTTGGATTTTTTTTTCTTCTGGGGCAGAAGTAGGTTTATTCCACGGTCTGCTCACTAAGCTGGCCGGAGTGCTCGAATACGTGGATTCATAATCTTTCTGTCTTTATCTCTCTAGTGCTGAGATTAGAGCTGTGTACCACCACATCCAGCTGCACTGACTTTATGAAAAATATTTAATATATTGGGGGGGAGCATGCACTTGCCACGGTGTGTGTGTATGGTGGAGGTCAAGGACAACCTTCAGAACTTAATTCTCTTCTTCAACCATGTGGGCTCTGTGGATTGAACTTAAAAAGCCAGGTTTGCATGCAGGTGCCTCTATGCACTGAGTTACTTCACTGGACCCTATTTGTTTTTAACTGCTTGTTTTGAGACAGAGTCTTATGTAGCCCAGGCTGGTCTTGAACTTGTTGTGTAGCTGCGGATGACTTTGAGCTTGGTCCTTCTGTCTCCACCTTCCAAGTGCTGGAATTACAGGTATGTGCCAGCACATCTAGCCTTGCATTGATAATTATTAATTAATGGTGACCCTCCGGGTCTCTAGAACCTTCTGCTTGAGTCATTATGGAGATGCGGGCGTCAGAACTGAAGGGAGAATAAGTGAGGCCTTCTGGACACTAAGGGGACTTTCTGATCATGGAGAAAGTCAAGAGGAAAGGCAGCGAGACCTAGATGGCTGTGCTGACTAAGCTTGTGACCAGGCAGGGCTGGGGCAGGGGCTGCCCATCCTGGACGCTGCACCTGCTTTAGTGAAAGGTTTTGTCCTCAGAGATTCCCGGCTTCCTGCAACCCTCATAGGCTGTTAGCTACTCACAGCTCGGCTCCTGTAGATGGTCCTTGGTGTGTCTGAGCAACTTCAAGCCTGGGAGCCTGGCAAGTTATGTTTGGACTCTGGTTTTGTATTCCTCTAGCTAGCCATGTAACCTTCACCTCCGTGAGCCTTTTTTGCCGTTGTTGTTTTTCCCCTGGGGAGTGGATTGATGGGGTTGGAACCATAGTATGTGTTGCCTCCATAGGTGGATGAGTTTGTCTCATGTCTCCCTGTCTCCCTCCTTCCTGCCCACCCTCCACCCCTCAGCTTTCAAATCTGTCTCAGGCTCTCTGCAGGGCTCTGCAGTTGCTATGTCCTTGGCCCAAGGACACCTGGAACTTCATCAGCCGTTGGATGAAAGAGGTACCTGGCTGTTGGGGTCCAGAGAGAGAGAGAGGCAGGAATCAACGCAGTGCTGTCCACCCAGAGGTAGGGTCAGAAGACCAGGTCACTACCTGCGTGGAACTCCGGTATGCCAGACAGTATCCCCAGGGAGCAAACTCATGAATATTCATCCCCACTGGAGGAGTGGAAGGAGCCAGTCCGTCTCCTGCTGGGTGTCAGAGCATTCCTGTCTCCCAGTGACTGCAGAGCCAGCCAGGGTGTTGGACTGGGCTCAGACTGGGAAAGGAAAGGGGCAGCTACTCATGCCCGAGGTGAGTGTGTCCTGTCTACACTTTGTTTCGGTTGTGGGGGGGTCTGCACTGAAGTGATACTCTCGACCAGCTTTGCTATCTTGGGTTTAGTTTTGCTGTGTATGGGATGTGTTCAGTGAGTGCTTGCTTCTCTGCAGGGTTCTCGCTGAGCGGGAGAATGGATAGTGGGCCTAGCCCGTTGCGGTGACAGGTGGCTGGGGTAAGCCGCAGGGGGAGGTGGTGAGGGAAACGGCAAGGGAATCTGGTCAGAGGTGTTAGAAGTCTCGGGTTCTAGTCCTGTTTCTGGTGCCATTGTGCTGTGTGACCTTGAGGGCGCCCCTGCCCTCTCTGAAGTTCAGACTCTCAGCCAGGCTCCAGCTGTGCTGAGACCTTAGACTGCTTCTTGGCTAGCGGGCACACAGCTGGATGGGGCCAGATCTGGGACCCTGGAGGAGTCATAATAATGATGAATGTTAATGTGTGGCAGGTCCCACTCAGCAAGCGTCTCTTCAGTGTCAGCCCCCTGCCCGTGTTCCATGTGGAACAGTCAGTAAGTACCCTGTAATGGAGGGAAAGGTAATGTTGTGTTGTAGGAGAAACTGAAGTCCAGAGAAGGGCATAGCCTTGTTTAGGCAGACAGCAAGGAAATAAGCTGAACTGGATAAGCAAGGTCTTTCTGTGCAGCTCAGCCTATCCCCAGCCTCACCTTCAGTCCTGGCACCTGAGTTGCCGGGGTTCACTTGGCAGCTTCCAGCCCCCAAGGTGCTGCTGGCTCTGTCACTCTTCCATGTCCACCCCAGGTGACTTAATTTCTGTGTGTGTGTGTGTGTGTGTGTGCGTGTGTGTGTGTGTGTTTGGATTAAGGTAGTGTATTTATTAGAGGAGAGAAAGGATGGAACTCACGGACTCCACATGTGGAGTGCCATGAGGGGCAGACACTCTGTGTGTTCTTATGTATATATGACGCTCACATTTAACTTTCATGTTCAGTCACTCATGGGGGCATTGAGTTATTTAACTTTTTAAAAAACTTTGTTTGTTTGTTCGTTTGTTTGTTTGAGAGAGAGAGAGAGAGAGAGAGAATCAGAAGGCACTGTATCCCTGTGGAGGACCAAGGGTGACTTCAGGAATCATCCTGGATTACTTCTACCTCCTTCTTGCTGGGGTTTCCCAGATTCCACTCACCAGGGCCGGAGGTGCAGGCTGCTGCCCTTTCCATTTGGCATTTTTACGTGGAACCTGAAATCCGAACTTAGGACCTTCTGTTTTTGAGGCAGAGTCTTAACCCCTCAGCCATCTCTCCAACCCTTTATTTGACTTCTTGAGACAAAGCCTTGATCCATAGCTCATGCTGGTTTCAAACTCCAAATCCTCAGCTACCTCCGTGCTGGGATTATGGCATGCACCACTCCATCCAACAAATGAATAGATTTTTTGTCATCGCCCTCACTGTTAGGAATAGAACCCAGGGAAGCCCTCTACCACCAAGTCACACTCCAAAACTTTCATGGGGACTTTGACATACATGTATCTCACACACACATGACCTCTTAAGGTATGTTTATCTTACACAAACTCTCTCTCTCTCTGGCTGTGAAGTGGTAGATGTCTGACGCAGGGTCTTATCTACACTCTTTCTTGGGCTCCTCAAAGTCTGGGGCAACATGTACCTGATCTTCACCAGGTGCTCGGGGATCTCGGGATGAATCACCTGCAGCTGGTTACGGGGGCAGACCTCTTCGGTGAGGCTGGACCGGGCCCCGGTCAATAGAGATGACAATGGTTAATTATCATGGCTGTTAATAATTAATGCTACGATCACTTGTCACTAGAGCCCCCACAGCTTTGAGACTGTTCTCCCTGAAGCCAGGCTCCCAGCTGTCAAGCAGCTGCCTGTCTGCTCAGAGGTTCTATGTTCACATAAGACCCTGCCTGCTCTGACTTTACGTCTGTGAGTCCACCCTATGCACGAGGTTCAGGGGAAAGAGCCACATTCACAGAGACATGGCAGGAAGAGTGATTCCCATCTTGAACCCCTCAGGAGCCTGGTCCAAGAGGACAAACCACCAAGATCCCCTCTACTCGCCCTCCCTCCATTCCTGATCACTGCCTCCCAAGGCCAGATTGCTACTCTGTGCTTCTGAGTCCCTGTTCACGTCCTGACTTTCTGTGTAAACCTCATTCCTTTTCCCAGCTTGGGGTACCCTGGGCAGGAGCCTTGCTACTGGGCCCTAAGCAAGGCAGCTCACCTCTAAGGGTTCAGCGTCCCCATCTGCAAAATGGGAGTGACCACATGGTACAGTAGCACCCGCTGAGTGGAGTCACTTAGATGCTGTGAAGATACTGCCACCCCCACTCCTGACCTTCCTAGCAGAGGGTTTAAAAACTAGCAGCCAGCAGGTCCCAGCACACACGAGAGCTTGGTAAGGACTGGGAGAACCCAATAGGAGAGTGAGTGAATGAGTGAGGCGTGAGGTGGCGGGGGTGAAGAGCACATGCTCCCCCTGGCAGGGCTAGGTGGCACCTGATTGGCAGTTCAGGAGATTGGTCCGCCCCCTGCTGCCAGTCCTCCACCATAGATCTCTCACCATTACAGCCTCCCAGAGTTCCAGAAAATATCCTGGTGAGTTACACTCCTGAGGCAAGCTGGGACCTGGGAATAGGATTCGTAAAGGGCCAGCTCCAATAATCCTAATCCTGCCCCTTTTCACTGCCAGAGAAACTGGGGCCCAGGGCCTCACTCTCTGTGGGGACCTTATCTGAGGCTCTGGGTTGGCTTTCTATTGGGCCCTGAGGAACATGAGACCGGCTGACAGGAACTTAAAACGTGGGATAGCTCTGTGGTTAGTGGGCATCTCTGCCACCACTCCTTGTCCAGGGCCAGCAGCAGATCCTCGGGGCTCAGGAGGGATGCAACCAATGTTCTGTGTGACAGTGAGGTGCCGACCCACCTCAAGAGCCTCCTAAGGATCCAGCCAAGCCCCTCCCCTACAGTTTCTTCATTTTGTAGATGAGAAACACTTCATCGGGGCTGTCCCTGGCTTGTGTGGTCACAGTGTCAAAACCCAGACCTGAGGGGTTAAGAGTGTGAGGTTGACACCTTCCCCTTCTAGGACCCCTTCTAATTTATTTACCTCACGCTGCATGCTCTCATTGCTGATGTTATTTGTGACAAATAGTGTTGCACTGTATAGCTCAGGCTAGCCTCGACTTCTCATTGCCATTCTCCCCTATTACAGTCTTGTGTCACCGCATCCTGTCTGTACCTCGTAAACTTTAAGATGTAAGTGGGAGTGTAGTGCAGTGATAAGAACATTCCCCTGGTATTTTGGGGGTTTAGGGCTTAACCTATAGCACCACACATACACATACATATATTGCCCTTTTATTACCAAAAAGTAGTACATGCTGCTTTTAAAAATGTATATAATTTAAATAGTCCTTTATAGAACTCTCTCAGTTAGACACGAGGATGGTGCTTATGAAATGTAAAATTTGCGTTGTTTCCTTAGTCTCAAATCTGAAATTCAATGTACTCTAAAATCTGAAACTTTCTGGATGTCAGCATGATGCTACAATGGAACATTCCACATTTGACTTTACATACCACATTGGTTGAAACACAGGCTGGAGACTGGGGAGGTGGCCTTTGCCTCACAAGCAAAAGGACTTGAGTTCAGAACCTCAGATCCCATGTAAAAATGCTGGGCATATATGGAGGAGGAAGCCTATAATTCCAGCCAGGAAGGCAGAGCCTGGGAAACCTCAGATCAAAGTAATAAGGAGGAAGAGCAATGCACGATGGTTCTCAAAGTCACCCTTGAACCTCCACAAGCTCAAGAGCACTTTAAAAAAATTGTATTTACTTATTTTATGTGTGTATCAGAGGGAACTATGTGTCCTTGTGGAGGACCAAGGGTGACTTCGGGAATCTTCCTAGAACGTTTCTACCTCCTTCTTGTTTCACTCTTGGATTTCCCAGGATCTGCTCAGGTGCAGACCGCTGTCTCCACCTGGTGTTTTTGTTTTTGTTTTTTTACATGGGACCTGGGATTTGAACTCAGGATCTTCTGCTCGAAGACAGAGTATTAACCCCTGAGCCATCTCTCCAGCCTCTCAAATGCACTCTAGTTGTACACATTTGCACACACATGTACACCTGCTCGCATGCATGCACCTCATACAAACACACATGAAAGACACAGGCTCATTGTAAATATTTTATTCAATTCCTTCAGGCTATATGTTTAAGTATATATTCTCTCTACTGGAGTCTAATTCCAAAGCCTGGTCCCATTCCTGCTCACATTCAGCCTGTGGATAAGATTGGAGTATTCACATCAAACCTCCCTGAAGAGAAACTAATAACACAACAAAGAGACACACTGTTAAAGCAGAAGAGCACCCCGTGTGTACCTGGAATATGCATATACTACAGCCATTTTCTTTTATTTGCTTACCTTCATTTCAGATCTTACTGACCTTGGCAATCAGAGAGGAGATGAGTGGATAGACAGTGGTCCTGCTTTCCCTATGGACTGCCCCAGAGGAGCAGGCTTCAGTGAGAAGAGAGGAGCTCTGGCCTGTCTGGGCAGCTGGCAGGGTGGTACAGGGGCACAGGGAGTGCTGGCTTCATCTGAAATATAAAGGGTCCTAGCCATCCTGATAAACAGCCTGGCCCATGTCTGGAAACACAGGATGCTAGAAGGGTTCTTCCTGTCCTTTTTTTTTTTTTTTTTTTTTTTTACACGTTGTCCTTTTCATTTATTATATACCAGTATTAAAAATGTTAGGATGATTTTTAAAATATGGAACGCTTCACGAATTTGCGTGTCATCCTTGTGCAGGGGCCATGCTAATTCTGTATCGTTCCAATTTTAGTATATGTGCTGCCGAAGCGAGCACTCTTCCTGTCCTTTTTACTTAAGAACGTACTTCGCAAGCCCAAAAGGTCTATACGAAAGAGACGATTACTTCGTGTGATCCTCAACCAAATGAACTAAAAATTAAAGCACAACCATGAGATAGAATCTTCTCCCCACCCATTTCTCCTCTTCCCCTTAAACTGAGCCCATTGACTGTCTTGTTAGGGTTTCCATACCTCTCTACCCCAGTCCAGGCAGGGTGGGTGGGTGGGATCAGGGCCTTGCGTGGAGTTTCCTGAGGCCACTCTCTTGATCCGTGACTTGCTCTGTCCCAACAGGTGCCCGCCAGCCATGCCGCTGCTGCCGAACAAGCGCTGGGAGTCCATGGCCAAAGGGCTGCTGCTGGGAGCTCTCTTCACTAGCTTTCTGCTGCTGCTCTACTCCTACGTGGTGCCCCCTCTCCATGCTGGCCCGGCATCTACGTGAGTGGCTCCCAGGGGGCTTTGAGAGGCATGAGTGGGGAGGAGTTTCTCCCCCACTCCCAGGCTGTAATTCTCGGTGACACCTTTCTGATCTGTTTGGAGTTTTCTCCTGGATGGCCACCCTGTAATGTGCCATCTGTGCCGGCAGACACTCTGCTACTGAGGACTGAACTCTTGGGCAAGCCAGACCTTGGTGGGCACCCTGTGAAGTGGGGATGTCTGTGTCCACCCCTTGTTTTATCACTGCCTGAGACACCAAAGGCGTCCTGGCAGGCGTGGGGCAGAACTGTAGGCTCATCCTGCAGCACTCCTCTGGCACATAACCTGGATTCAGACTTTTCAAACTTGAACCTGCACTTTATTTATTTGTTTTATGTGTGTGGCAAAGCCTATGCCATAGTTGCTGGTTTGAGTCAATCTAAGGATATGGCAAATAACGCACCTTTTTTTTAACATACAAAAATGACAGTTTAGGCTTGGGATGTAGCTCAGTTGGTATAGCACTTGCCTAGCATGCACAAAGCTCTGGGTATCATCCCCAGCACCTGTAGACCGGGTGTGGGGGTGCACACCTGTAATCCAGAGCTCAGGAGGTGGGGCCAGGAGGATCAGACATTCAAGGTCATCCTCCAGCGCTGGAGTTAGGCTATGTGAGAGCCCATCTCAAAAGAGTTAACGACAAAAACAATTTCATGCGATCCAACCAAAGACTATTTTACAATACACACATGACACAACAAATGTGACAACAGCCTGCGTGTTATTTACGCCGCGTTCACACCAATACCGTGAACACGGCTTGTTCTCCCCTTTCACAGGGAAGGAAACAGACTAGAGAGGACAAATCACTTGCCCAGGCGGCTCTCGCCTCCTGCCACGTGTCGCTAACCATCTCGCGCAGCGCTCAGGCCTGCAGCCGCCTCTGACGCTGTCCCTGGCCTTCTGTTTCTCCAGGACCCCAGAGGCCACAGCGCCCTGCTCTCCAGCCCAGGGTGAAGCAGAGGCGGCGACTCCCGCCAACGGCTCTGCGGGCGGGTGCCAGCCCCGGCGCGACATCGTGTTCATGAAGACGCACAAGACGGCCAGCAGCACGCTGCTCAACATCCTCTTCCGCTTCGGCCAGAAGCACGGGCTCAAGTTCGCCTTCCCCAACGGCCGCAACGACTTCCACTACCCGTCCTTCTTCGCGCGCAGCCTGGTGCAGGACTACCGGCCCGGGGCCTGCTTCAACATCATCTGCAACCACATGCGCTTCCACTACGACGAGGTGCGCGGGCTGGTGCCGCCGGGCGCCGCCTTCATCACGGTGATCCGCGACCCGGCGCGCCTCTTCGAGTCGTCTTTCCACTACTTCGGCTCCGTGGTGCCCTTCACGTGGAAGCTGTCGGGTCGCGACAAGCTGGCCGAGTTCCTGCAGGACCCCGATCGCTACTACGACCCGAGCGGCTACAACGCGCACTACCTCCGCAACCTGCTCTTCTTCGACCTGGGCTACGACAGCGGCCTGGACCCCCCGCAGCCCGCGCGTGCAGGAGCACATCCTGGAGGTGGAGCGCCGCTTCCACCTGGTGCTGCTGCAGGAGTACTTCGACGAGTCGCTGGTGCTGCTGCGGGACCTGCTGTGCTGGGACCTGGAGGACGTGCTCTACTTCAAGCTCAACGCGCGGCGCGACTCGCCCGTGCCGCGGCTCTCCGGGGAGCTGTACCGCCGCGCCACCGCCTGGAACCTGCTGGACGCCCGCCTCTACCGCCACTTCAACGCCACCTTCTGGCGCAAGGTGGAGGCCTTCGGGCGGGAGCGCATGGCGCGCGAGGTGGCCGCGCTGCGCCGCGCCAACGAGCGTATGCGCCACATCTGCATCGACGGCGGCCGGCCGGTGGACGCCACCGCCATCCAGGACGCGGCCATGCAGCCCTGGCAGCCGCTGGGCGTCAAGTCCATCCTGGGCTACAACCTCAAGAAGAGCATCGGCCAGCGGCACGAGCAGCTGTGCCGGCGCATGCTCACGCCTGAGATCCAGTACCTGATGGATCTCGGCGCCAACCTCTGGGTCACCAACCTCTGGAAGCTTCTGAGGGACTTTCTGCGGTGGTGAATGGCTGCCGCTCGGCGGCACTGGCGTCCCCAAACCCCTCCTGGTGCCACCCTGGGACCCAGGGTGTGGCGGGGGCTCACCTGGGAACGCAGCCAGCCGGGGCTGGGCCCACTGCACAGAGAGGCCCTAACCGAGAGCAGTATTTGACTAATTATGCCGGTTTTTGGTTTTGGTTTTGTTTTTGTTTTTTAAATTAAAGCCTCTACTGTCTGTTTTCAGCCTCCCCTTAAACTGTGTATGTGTGGGGGAGTCTCAGAAGTAAAGGAACTTGAAGTGTTTTGTTAATAAGCCTCACTGTGATCATTGGAAAGGATGGGGGAGCACAGTGGGCCCCTTGGGAGGGTGTCTGTGACACAGCACAAGGGGATGGCCAGGTTTGGGGATGTGTATTGCATACTAAGCCGCGTGTGGTTTAAGGATTTCCATGAGCCCTTTGGAATCATGGGTGTGACCCGTCACTGATTATGTGCCTGGCACTGGGCTGAGTGCTTTGTGGGGCTTATGTCAGCTCAACCTACTCACCCCCCAGGAATATGATGGTCTCCTCCGACAAGCCAGGAATAGAGCTTAGAGAGGGAATATCACTGGAGTAAGATCAACACAGGTACTTACTGACGGGAAATGCCTAGATAAGAGGCATTTAAGAATGAATGTGCACCAGCGTGGGTGCCTGTGCCTGTAGGTGACAGGGAGGCTGTGAGTATTTGATGGGAGCCCAGGCTACAGTATGTCATTCATCCTCGCAATCACTGCAGAACCACTGAGGAACCATTTCTAGAAGTGAACTCTAAGGGAAGGGGTTTGCCAACCGTCACATCACAGGGTGCATAAGACTGTGATCATGTCTCAGGGACCCCAAATCCATTCCACCTGGGTATTTATTCATACTGTCCCCACTGGCCCCTCCCTAGCCTCCAGCTAGAAGCCCCTGGCCCAACTAATGCTCTCACTTAGACTGCCACCCCAGGCTGCTGTGCACAGCTGGCTGCCTGTCCATGCTGGGACTCAGTGCAATTAATCTAAAAAAAAAAATCTGATACCTACCCAATAGCACATTCCTCTGGATCCTCGTGTGACCTGTGTCCACAGGTAAAGATGACCATTAAGTCACCAAGGCATGACCAGATGTCACCGACAAGGATAGGGATATCCTTGGCTTTAACTCTCTGCCTCTGGCATCTACAGGAGTATGGCGCCCTCCCAGGGGCACTCGACTCTAAGGCTCCCAGATAGGAGCTGGCATTGAGGCCTGAATGGCTGAAGTCGCAGACAACTGAAATCATGGACTTCTTTGTGTCAGGCTCCAGGGCAACTGTGTGCACATCATATTTGAGTATCTACAATCTCCTGGCTTTATACACCAGAGGTTCAATGAACTACCCAAGTCCTTAGCTAATTAGTTCCAGAACCCAAACTGAGAGCAGCCAGGTCTTAATCTCTCACTAGATTTGGCTTATTCCATCTCCTGGGACTAAGCTGGTATAAACAGGATGGGGCAGAGTTATGATGACCAATTGTCCCAGGTTTTTAATCCCCTTTTTACCACTGAAAGTTCTACATCCTAACAATCTCTCCAGCACTACATAACAAAGTTGACCCCCCTATTCCGTTAGATCCACTGTTGCTTTCAAGATGCTCTTAGGGAAAAACATTCTCTGTGCCCCATTCTTGCATCCATTATTTATACCAAAGAGAGAAAGAAAGGAAAAAGGTGAAAATTGACAAAAACTAAAACTATTCCTAGGAAAAGATGTTTCACCTCAAATCTGTGAGACAATTTTCCCTGACTTCTATTCATTAGAGTCAGATGTAATATTATGCTATAATAATGTTGCAGTTAGTTTTTCTGCTACTGTGAGACAACACTCCCTCGGACAACTTAAATGGAGAAAAGGAGATTTATTTGATTTACAGTTCCAGAGGGGAATATAGTCCAGTGTGGCAAAAAAGGTATGATTGACAGCAGAAGTTGGAGGAGGCTCAGGTCATGTCCATTGTGGAGGCCAAGAGAGAGTAAACTGCAGACTGCTGGAGAGATTACTAGGGGGAAGCAGGGCTATCCATTCTCAGAGCCCACCCCTGTGACGTGCCTTCCAAAGGCTCTACCTCCCAGAGGTGCCACGACCTTCCCAAACATTAGCTAATGATGCAAACACATGAGCTTGTGAGGTACAGCTTTTTAAAATTTGTTTCTAGTTTTATAAGCATATTGAGTATTTATCCCTGCTAATCCCTCCCTGTCATTTCCTTTCATTCACTTCTGAGGGACAACTTATATTCAAACCATGCCAGAAAATATTTGAACTTATTTTTTTTCTTTCTCTCTCTCTTTTTTTCATTCTTTTTTTTTTGCGTGTGTGTGTGTGTGTGTGTGTGTGTGTGTGTGTGTGTGTGTGTATCAGAGGATGTTGTACGTACCTGTGGAGGACCACCTGTAGAGGTGACTTTGGGAACTATCCTAGATTGCTTCTACCTCCTTTCTGCTTCACTGTGGAACTTCCCAGGGTCTGCCCACCAGGGCCAGAAGTGCAGGCTACCTGACATTTTTTTTGTGGGACCTTCTGCTTTCGAGGAAGAGTCTTAACCTCTGAGCCATCTCTCCATGTATTTGAACTTTATATCTTCCTGGACCTCAAAAGGCCTGGAAGTACTAGTATTCTTATTATATTATTGAGTTATTAATTATGATGATTATATCTAGACTACTGAGGATTCAAGAGAAACGAAAATGGGTTCCAAGATTACAAGTTCTCTGGCTCTGAGAGAATTGTGGTCATTAACTTATCTATTAATACAATAAATTTTGAGTAAGTGATTGCTGGGGAGCAAGCAATATGGGAATGCGGGTGATCTCTCTTTTTCCCAAGTTAGGAAGGGGGACTCACAGGCTGAGCAACCAGCTCAGGGTCAGAGAGAGGCGCCAGAGAGGAAGTGGGATGAAAACTTAGATCCATCTGATGCCAAGAAGGGACATCGTTTACAAACTACAGGCCAAGTCCTCAAGCCCTAACACAGCTAAAGAATGGCAGGTCTCCTGGTCAGACTACCCCTGCCCAGAAGAGGCCTGTGGTGCTGAGTCTGCTCTTGGTCAGGCTTGATTGACAGGCCTAGTTAGGGGCCCCACCTTCCCAGTAACCATGTATCTGGCTCCCCCAGCCCCACTTCAGGAAAGTCAGTGAAATACCTCTTCTGCTCTGTTAAGAGTTTAGTCCTACAAATGCTGGAGAGGATGTGGAGAGAGGGGAACTCTCCTACATTGCTGGTGGGAATGCAGGCTCATACAGCCACTCTGGCGAGCCATCTGGAGATTCTTAAAGAAATTAAAGATTGAAATGCCATATGACCCTGCTATTCCACTTTTGGGAATAACCCCCCATACAGCAGAGGTTCACCTCGATAGCACAAGCACGACCATGTTCATAGCAGCACTGTTTACAATAGCAAAGTCATGGAATCAGCCCAAATGTCAAACAGTTGACGAGTGGATAAGGAAACTGTGGTACATCTATACAATGGAGTACTACTCAGCCATCAAAAATGATGAATTACTGGAATTTGCCGGGAAATGGATGTCATTAGAAACAATTATATTAAGTGAAGTATCCCAGACCCAGAAAATTAAGCGCTGTATGTACTCCCTAATAGGTGGCTCCTAGTACCAAACCCACCCAGCCCACCTAGCGACAGTAATTCCAAGAATTATGAACAGGAGGGATAGGGTAGGAGGGCCACACCAGAAACAAGGAGAGAAGGGACCATGTTACAGCAGGGAAAATAGGCCTCCACCAAGGACCCAAATAAGTAATGAGACATCTGATTAAGTTCACAGACTTTTGTTCCTGATCATTTACTACTGAGGGGGTGTGATCTCACCAGAAGAGGAGGGCATATAGTCTGGCAGATAAAAAGTAACCATTTTGCAAATGGGTGATAGACCCCTCCCTTACTGTGGTTTCCCACTTTTATTACATCTACCTTTGAATGTGCTCTTATCACAAGACTCTAACAGCTTTTGTCTCTGGCCAGGGGTAACATACAATGCCCACCAGGATGGAGTGAAGGGCATTGCAGGAGCAGCAAAACTGCAAAAGAAATCAACAAACACAATCCAGAACTTCAGAGACTCTATATCAACCACCTAGAACTAGGCCAGCTTAGTCTCTCCCCATCTTGAAGCTCAGGGAAATTGCGGAAGAGGGGGCGGTAAGAGTGTAAGAGCAAAGGATGGGAGGAGCAATGATATGTAAGATACTCTATACTAGTTAGGGCTGAAGCAGTCATAATTGGACTTTGCATGCCCTGCGCATTGTCCAACACACTGTTGACCTCACAAAGTCTAGCATCTGCTAAAGGCACCCAAGATCCTTGGAGGCAAGGATTGGCAGCCACAGCAGTGTTTCCTATACCTAAGGGGACACGGGAAAGGGTCAGGGAAAGGCCACTGGGTCCTTGTACGTCATCGGAGAGGAGGGCCCAGAGGAAAATCAGACATGCACAAGAAAGGACTCTCTGGAATTGGGGTGGGAGGCACTGGGGGATGGGGAGGGAGAGGGGTGGGGAGGGGGAGCAGGGGGTATGGGGGGAGGAGGAGAGAGGGAACTGGTGTACCTAATAAGTTTGTATGAGCTGAAATAAAAAAAAAAAAAAGAGTTTAGTCCTAGCCCTTTGCCCAAAGCTATGTTGAAATTCCAGCCCTTGATGTCCTCTGACTGGGGCCTCATTTGAAAATTAGGTCTTTGTGGATGAGAATGAATTAACATGAAGTCATTCTATGGCCCCCAAGGTAATATTTCCGTTGTTCTTTTCTTTATTTATTTTTTCATATTTTCGCATGTGTGTCTGTGTGTATCAGAGGGCACTGTGTGTGCCTGTGGGAATGACTTTGGGAATCACCTCAGATATCTTCTACCTCCTATTTGCTTTGCTCTGGAGTTTCCCAGGCTCCATCTTCCAGGATCAGAAGTACAGACTGCAGCCATTTCTGCCTGGTATTTTTTTTTTTTTTTTAATGTGGGATCCAAACTCAGGACCTTCTGCTTGGGAGGCAGAACCTTAACCCCTGAGCACTCCTCATTCTTATATATAAGAAATATAATGGAAGCCAGACAGACACAGGCAAGAATGCCTGTAATCTGAGCATGCAGGAGGCTGAGGCAAGAGTATCATGAGGTTGGGGCTAAGCTGAGCTGCACATGAGACCCTGTCACCTTCTATTCCCACCACTGTGGAAGTTAGAAGCATGAGGAGCATTAAACCGGAGGCCAGCCTGGGCTGCATACCAAGCACCTGGTGAATAAGTAAATAAACCAAAGGGGGGCTGGCACATACATGCGGAAAATGCCATGTGATCACAGGCAGCACTAATGGGCAGGAAGAAGCAAGGAAAAGTTCTCTACCCACCCAGTCATGTGCACATGGCTGACACCTTGATTTCATTCACACGTTCTGCCTCCAAACCTGTGGAAAAAACAAAGTTCTGAGGTTTAAGGCCATGCGGTTTGTGGCACTTTGCTGTGACAGACCTAGAACAGGAATGCTTTGTCCGGGGGCCAGTGCTGCTGGGGGTGGTCTCCTTAGCTTCCTTTCCTCCCCAGGCCTGTCTCCACTGGGACCCAATGCAGTCCACTGGGACCCAGTGCAGTCCTCTGCACACGGCCCCACCACCCTTGTCAAGTCCCCCTGAGGCTCTACTGTGATTTCCCACAGGTTCCCTTCTCACACCGCAGGCTGCCTTCATCTATTTTCTGTGGCTGTGACGGAATCACTGAGATTGAGTAATTTATATTTATTTATGTTTGATCTAGCCAGGGCCTCGTGCTGTAGCATGACAGGGCGGAAGTGCTGCAGGGCAATAAGCAGATGTGCCTCATAGCAGCCCATTCCTGCAAGAACTAACCTGTGACGGGTGGGGAGATCCGCTCATAAGAGTAGGCTCCCAAGACCCAATCAGCCTGAAAGGTCCTACCACCTCTCAGAACTCTTACACGGGGAGCCCATTATATTTCTTATATATAAGAATGAGGAGTGCTCAGGGGTTAAGGTTCTGCCTCCCAAGCAGAAGGTCCTGAGTTTGGTCCCACTGTGACCTCCTCCAGGAAAAGGACTAGGTCTCATTGGCACATTTGGTCTTCCAGGCAGCTACCATACCTGCCTGGTCTTCTCTTCTCTTCTCTTCTCTTCTTCTCTTCTCTTCTCTCTCTTCTCTTCTCTCTCTTCTCTTCTTTCTCTTCTCTTCTCTCTCTCTTCTCTTCTCTCTCTTCTCTCTCTCTTCTCTTCTCTTCTCTCTCTTCTCTTCTCTTCTCTTCTCTTCTCTTCTTCCTTTCCTTTCCTTTTCTTTTTTCTTTTCATACCTCCACGCGCGTGTGTGTGTGTGTGTGTGTGTGTGTGTGTGTGTGAGAGAGAGAGAGAGAGAGAGGACACACAGTGTCCTGTGGAGGGCCAAGGGTGACTTCGGGAGTCATCTTGGATTGTTTCTACCTCCTTTTTGCTACCATCTGGGATTTCCCAGGTTCTGCCCTCCAGAGCTGGAAGTGCAGATGGCCACCATTTCTGCCTGGCGCATTTTTTTTTTTTTTTTTTTTTTTTTTTTTTTGGTGGGATCTGGGATCCAAACTCAGGTCCTTCTGCTTTCAGGCAGAGTTCTAACCCCTGAGCCATCTTTCCAGCCTGCACCACCATTTTCGCCTGTCATTTTTACATAGGATCTAGAATCTGAAACTCAGATATTTTGCTTTCCAGACAAGGACTTTATCCCGTGAGCCATCTCTCCAGCTCCTGCCTGGCTTTTATGTGGGTTCTAGGGAGCTTGCTGTACCCATCCAAGTCACAATTAATACCATACAATGCCTCAGGTTAAAGAATCTATTTGTCAATGGTCGAGTGTAGGCTCACACCAGAAAGAACTCTCAATTCAGAAGATGGGAAGGGAAGGAGTTAATAAAGCCAGAGATCATAATTACATCATAAATCAGCTGACAATGTCTAAAGACTGTCAGAAAAAAATAACTTTACAGTATTATGAGCAATATTGAATTGCAGATGGCTGGATTGGTCTCTCTGATTTATAGGTGCAGTTACCATGGGAAATGAAGTCTGAATAAGGACCTCTGGTCTCATGCTTGCATGCATGCATTTTATCCAGTCTACCATCTCCTCAGCATCCCAACTAGGTTTTTAAATAAATGACGAAAGACAGAGGAAATGAGAAAGGAGGGAGGGAGGAAGACAAGGAGTTTAGGAAAAGAGTTAGGTGTTTGCAATTTTGCCTAAGGATAACAAGGACCCATGAGTGACTTTGGAGGGGGTGTATGTGTGACATATACTCAGAAACTAGATTCAGGAGGGGCCACCATTTCATTGTTACAATATTGGACTTGGTATGTGTACACAAGCTGAATAATGGGGCTTGTCATAGTTAGATGCAGGTATCGACCTGGCAGTTAAGGGTTCAAGCCCTGGGCACATTTAGAGAGAATCAGTAGTTTTTAAGCCTTGAGGGGACCTACAGGAGATTGTTTAACTGATAGGGAAGACTCAGCTCATGGTGGTCAGGACTACTTCCTGGGCAGGTGACCATGATGAGGAAGTCGGCATCCTTCTGTACACTTGGCCAGACATGCTGGTCTGGCAAGTAAGGATTGTCCTTCTCTCAGCCGTTATGCAGTAATGGTGTGGCCAGTTCCCTCGGCCCTGGTGTTGGTGCGAACTCTCCTGCCAATTTGGAGCAATAACTGTAACTGGACCATTATAAACCAGAATAAAATTCCCTGTTCTCCTAAGCCATTTGATCATGAATTTAGGTAACAATGCCGGTGAAATGGGACAGGGCTAGACATTCTACCAACTGAGCCGCATCCTCACCCCTTTTTATTTATTCTTTAGACGGGTTCTTGGTCTGTAGTAATAGGATGACAGGTGCGCATCACTACATCCAAATGTTTGTTTGTTTGCTCATTTGTTTGTGGAGAGATCCTCAGTTGCAGCTCAGCCTGGCTCAAACTCATGATCCTCCTGACTCAGTCTCCGGAGTGCTGGGATTACAGACACAAGCTACCGTGGCTAGCTTCCATTTCCATGCTTTCTAAGAATAACACAAAGCTACTGGTCTAAACGGAGTGCTGAAATTTTCTGTTGCTCATGCTTAAAAGTGTAGAGAATGATATCACACTGCAGGATTTGGATGGGGATTGCTTAATCACTGGGCATATCCAGATGGGCATATCAAGATGCCCTGCTGGGCGTAAGAGTATCCTCTTCCATAGCAACACAGTTCCCGGTACATCATCAAGCTGGCTGCAAGACTTCTGTGCTCCGGGACACTACTTTCCAGGGTTTTCCATCCAACTTTCACCAAGGCTTCCCCAGTTGTATCACAAGGCATCAATGGCCCTTAACACCCAACAGGAAACAAGACAAGAATTGGAAAGTGCCATGGGAAAACTGGCCACGAACTAAGAGGCAATGTTGGAACCATCCGTGAAAAAACTATTTAAAATTGATCAGATGGGAAGATGCTTTGTTGC